>KK904935.1:0-18414 GCA_000696445.1 Aquilaria agallochum | reverse complement strand
GTCAACTGTTCAAGTTTTGTGATTCGACTCTACAGTTGAGTGAGAGATCTCAACCGAAAATTAGGTATGAAATTTTCGAACACCCGGTTTACCCCGTTTCACTTGGATCCTGGAGGGTTTCGGTTAAATTCCGCTGCGCTGTTTGGCTCCCGAAACACAACAATCCAGGTCCCATCACGGCCTGTCTCGGTTCAAGGCTCAAGGAACCTGCCACCGGCTACTTGTCCCCTACGCCCAGAAACTCAGAAAACATCCGACCGAACATGTGTCGTCATCTGAACGTGCTGGGCACTCCTATAAATACCAGGGAACAGACCCTGGTAACGGGTTCGACTCCTCACCCCTGAGAAAACACAGGCAAGTCCACTAAAACCTCTAGTGCTTCCCCCTTACCTTCTCAGGAAACTGACTTGAGCGTCGAAGGCTCCTCCCTGGGAAAGCACCCCAGGGACCTCCTAATCCTCTTCTTTGAGCTTTTTAGGCACATTTCCCTGGGAAACCTCAACTCCAGAAGCTCTCCTTCACTGGAAGTCCTCCCAGAAGTCACTATGTTTTCCAGCGAAGATGTCTCCGGGCATCATTTGGCGCCGTCTGTAGGAATCCATCCTCGGGTCGCCATCGTTGAGACTCGGCGTTCTAAGGACAAGGGACCCCCGAGGTCCCCGTCCGCGCCTGAAGTCCAACCGGCCACCGAGCAAGCCCTCCCAGGGACTTCCACGTCTGAGGAAAAGCATCCTCTGGTCATAACCATGAGCTTTCTGTGTGACTTTCAACATTCTGTTATGGCTGAAATGACACAACAGATAGACCGAAGGTGGCCACAACAAGCTCAAGCCCAAAGGCCTCCTTCGCCAGCACACCCTCGGGAGAAAAGTCCCAAACTAACCCATCGTAGTTCGGGAAGCGGAGACCCATGAGAGGAGTTTTCAACGGAAAACACGCCCCTCGGGGCACAGCTCACGGGACAAATAGGGTCAAGACGACCCAAAATCACACGCAGGAGAAGCCAGTCACCTGAGGCGAGGTCCCCATCCCCTCAACGCTGAGCTCAGTCTCCGAAGAGACACCGACAATCTCCCATCCCAGAAGAAGAACCTAGCGCCACGATCCTTATGGAGAAGATATTGGCGAGGTTGGACAGAGTGGAGAAACAAGTGGCCCGCAAACCCGTCTGGGCCAGGTTGTCTGGAACCTTTTGTGGGGATGAGTCCCCATTCACCCAAGATGTAGTTGAGGCAGCCATGCCAAGTGACTTCAGAGTACCTTAGCTGGAAACTTATGATGGCCGTACTGATCCACAGGCCCATCTGACAAAGTACAGACGCAGCATGATGATGCACGGTGCCGACGACGCTACCTTGTGCAAATGTTTCGAAGTCACTCTCACTGGGCCAGCAACGGCCAGGTACAATTCATTGGCTCCAGGAACCATCACAGAGTTCCAGGAGTTATCCACAGCCTTCATGCAGCAGTTTATTAGAAGTCGACCAACGGCGAAGATGCCGGTTCAAATGTTCGACATAGCACAAAAAAGTGGAGAGACCATCCGCGACTATGTCGAGAGATTTGACAGAGAGGCGTTGAGTGTCCCAGACTTTCGGCCTGAAATACGCATCCTCACGATGACACGGGGCCTTCGAAGGGACTCACAGCTGTTTTACGAGTTCTCCAAGGACCCCCCAGACACGCTGGGCGAATTTTACCGAAGGGCCGAACAGCACATGACGGCCGAAAAGCTGAGAATGGGCGGACCGAAGTCCGATCACACCAGGGCCGAAGGGTCCAGCTAGCAAACTCGGTATCCCATTGAACAGGCGGGTCGACCTCGGAGAACGTGAGGAAGGAAACTCCCCATTTTCACACCCCTGAACACCACAAGGACCAACATCCTCATGACAATGGAAAGGCAGGGAACTCAGGTTCAGCGGCCACGGGCCATGATCGCCGACAATAGAAAGAATATGAAGAAGTTCTGCCAATTTCATCGCGATCACGGCCACTACACCGAAGACTGCTTCCAATTGAAAAAGTATATAGAGTCGCTAATAAAACAGGGCCAACTTCGGCGCTATCTGCGCATACCTTCCCCGAAAGGGAGAAAAGATGAGGAAGGAAAGGCAGAAGATGAGGACTACAACTCCGACAGGCGGAGAAACCGAAGTCCGAAAAGGCGCCCCCCACCTCTAGCGGGAATCATACAAACAATCACGACGGGACTGCCGTCCTCGGAAAGAAAGAGGAAGGCCAGAGAAATAGCGGTCATGGAGTATCAAAGTCCAACAAAGAAGCTGACCCAAAAGGATGGTTCCGCCATAATCTTCCCCCATGACGACCCATTATTGGTCATGGCGAGAATAGGAAACTGGGACGTCAAGATAGTGCTGCTTGACGATGGATCAAATGCCGATGTCCTGTTTTCACACTTGCTGCCAAGCTTGGGTGTATCTAGCAGCGACCTCAAGCCCGTCACCTCACCTACTTTTAGGGTAGGTCCATCCGAACTGCCCGTCCTCGGATGGATCGATCTCCCCTTAATGCTAAAAGGGACTTTGGTGATTAGGACAACTGAGTTGTACGCCTCCACAATGGCAAGGTTCATTGTTCTGGATGTCCCTTCATCATACAACGCCATCCTTGGAAGACAGACACAGGAAAACCTGCACATTTGCCCTGATGTCAAGTACTTAACCGTCACTTTCGCCGCCAAAGAGGGAGATGCGGAAATCTTCATAGATCAAGGCGAAGTAAGGAAGGTGTTCGTCAAAGCACGAAAGGCTCTAGGAAACAACTTCGCACAAGCTGTGGAAGCAAAAACACCAAAAAAGGGCGAGGCAGAGAATCCCGCGAAAGCGGAAATGGAGGAAGTAGAACTTGTCCCAGGCCAAAATACCCGAATAGGGAAAAACTTGGCCGAAGGTCACAAAGAAAAACTTGTATCTTTTCTACTAACAAATAAAGATCTGTTTGCCTACTCGCCGAAAGACATGCCAGGGGTAAACCCTGGCATAATTCAACATAGCCTTAAAGTAAGTCTGGAAGCAAAGCCTGTCCGGCAAAAGAAGCGAGGCATCTTAGTCCATAAAAGTAACTTTGTCAAAACTGAAGTCCAACGACTGTTAGAAGCCGATGTCATCAGAGAAGTCAAGTACCCCGAATGGTTAAGTAACGTGGTAGTTGCCACAAAAGAAGGAAGCAGCAAACTCCGGATGTGCATCGACTTCAGAAACTTGAACGATGNTTGCCCGAAAGATTCATACCCTCTCCCACCAATAGACCAATTGGTAGACTCAACTGCCGAATACGGGCTCCTAAGTTTCTTAGACACCTTCAGTGGGTATCATCAAATAAGGATGAACCCTGAAGATGAAGAAAAAACCACCTTCATCACCGATGGAGGAACATACTGCCACGTCAGGATGCCCTTCGGACTCAAAAATGCAGGAGCCACCTACTAGAGGTTGATGAGCATGGTCTTCAGCGACCAAATAGGGAGAAACATGGAAGCATATGTGGACGACATGATAGTCAAAAGAAAACTGCCTGGCGATCACGTCATAGATCTAAACGAAATTTTCCATCAGCTCAGAGCCTTCGGGATCCACCTTAATCCCGAAAAGTGCATCTTCGAAGTGACCTCGGGAAAGTTCCTTGGGTACATGGTATCAGAAAGAGGCATTGATGCCAACCCAGAAAAAATTAAGGCTCTACTCGATTTCCGAACTCCTGCCACAATAAAAGATGTGCAGAGGCTCACTAGAAGGATAACCTCCCTTACCAAGTTTGTTTCCAGATATGGAGACCGGTGTCGACCATTCTTTAAAGTCCTTACTAAGGCAGCGAAAAAGGAGGACAACCTCGGGAGTAATGACCATCCTTGGGGTGAAGACTGCCAAAAGGCCTGGGAGGAACTCAAAATCTACTTAGCCAGTTTGCCCACTTTGCGGCAACCTCGCGAGGGAGAGCCCCTCGTGTTATACCTCGCTGTCACAGAAAAATCCATAAGCTTAGTCCTTGTGAAAGAAGAGGGGGCGAAGCAATGGCCAGTCTACTACTTAAGTAAGTCCCTGCATGGCGCCGAAGTCAGGTATCCTTTGTTGCAAAAAGCTATATATGCCTTGGTTCTAGCAGGAAGAAGGCTGCGACCATATTTTCAGGCTCACCCTATCATCATCCGAAGCAGTCTACCTCTGCGCGATGTCATGAGAAAAGTCGATCATTCAGGAAGGCTTTCCAAATGGTGCATAGAGCTTGGCGAACACGACATCACTTATGAACCTCGGAAAGCCATAAAGGCTCAAGCTTTGGCAGACTTCATTGCCGAGGTACCCACCACCGAGGATAGCCATCCAGATCCAAGCGAAGGGGAGCCAGAATGGACTTTGTACGTCGACGGAGCCTCGGGGTCCGAACACCAAGGAGCTGGGGTGATTATCAGAGGTCCCGAAGGCCTCGAAGTAATGAAGGCTGTTAAGTTCAGCTTTAATGTCACCAACAATGTGGCTGAGTATGAAGCCCTCATAGCAAGATTACGCCTAGCCAGAAGAATTGGCGTGCAAAATCTAAAAGCCTACAGCAATTCCCAGCTAGTAGTTTGGCAAACGCCATGAGACTATGGGGCGAAGGACCCAATCTTGGAAAAATACCACGAACTGGTGACAAAGCTTATCCGAGAATTTGACACTATACGGATCGAAAACGTACCTCGATGGGATAACGCCGAAGCAGACTGCCTGGCGAAGTGAAAAACATACACCGAGGTACTAAACCGCCCGAGCATTGAAGTACTAAGCATAGTAACTTCAGGAAAAGGCTGGAAAGACACGATAAAAAGGTATCTTCCGGACAACGCGCTGCCCGAAGACCCCATCAAAGCTGAAAAAGTGTGAAGATGCTCCGGGCGATTCTTCCTAATTGGCGAAGAACTGTATCGGCAGGGATATGCAAACCCTTTACAGAGGTGTGTTGGCGAAGAGGATATTGAAATGATCCTCGAAGAAGTCCACGAAGGCGCTTGTAGTTCACACATTGGAATCGACGCCCTGGCGGCATAATACTGTGCCAAGGATACTTTTGGCCTACCCTGAGAAAGGACGCTAGGCAGTTCGTCCGAAAATGTGGTAACTGCCAAAAACACGCAAATATCCAGAGAACACCCTCGGAAATGGTGACTTCGGCTGTCTATCCCTGGCCCTTCGCAGTTTGGGGTATAGAGCTCATAGGACCGCTCCCAACAGCGCCTGGAGGCGTGAAATTCTGCGTAGTAGCAGTAGACTATTTCTCCAAATGGGTCGAGGCAGAACCTTTGGCTACTNTTTGGCATACCGAGGGTACTAGTAGCTGATAATGGATCCTAGTTTATAGACAAGGGATTTCAGGAACTTATCAGTAACCTCGGAACAAAAATGCACTTCGCCCCAGTAGCTCATCCCCAAAGCAATGGGCAGGTAGAAGTATTTAACAGGACCATAAAAGATGGTCTGAAAAAGAGACTGGAGGAAGCAAAAGGAAAATGGCCAGGAGAGCTCCAAAGCGTATTATGGAGTTACCGGATGACACCCCGAAGAGCCACGGGGAGACCCCCTTTTCACTCGTCTTCGATACAGAGGCCATCATCCCAATCGAAGTCGTGCGACCATTAGTACGGGTACAAGTATTCGATGAAAGTGGAAATGACTTCGGCCTAAGAACCAAGCTTGACCTCATCGGCGAACACGGAGAAATAGCTGAGCTGAGAAGAAAAGCTTTTCAGCAGAGAGTGGCCGCGGCCATATACTTACGAGCCAGGCGAAAGGGAATAAAAAAAGGAGACCTTGTTCTCCGAAAGGTTGACTTTGCACCCCGAAGGCCATCCCACGGAGTACTTCGCGCAAATTGGGAAGGACCTTACCTAGTACTTGCCGAAGTGCGAAAAGGGGTATACAAGCTCGGCGATCCCGAAGGCGTAGAATTAAAAAACACTTGGCATTCAGACGCCTTGAAAAAAATTCTATGTTTAAGATTTCGCGGAAAAATTGTGTTGTACAAGATAGGAAAACATTCTAAGTACACAAGTTTCTTAGAAAAATTCTTAAGTATAAGCCAGAATTCCACGAAGGTGATCGCTGCAACAAGTGCAGAAATGGTTTCCTGAAGTCTCTTGAGCAAACGTGTTTGGGACAATGGGAAATGAAAGATCTCGCAAAAAGACTTAGTCAAAATTTCTAAAAAGAGTCTTCATTAATATGAATTTGCTTACAGAGAAGACGAAGTGCCCAAAGAAGAAATACAAAAAAGAAGAAGAAAAGGCAGAGAACCCTAAGAACAAACTAAGGAATCTCGGCGTCTCGAAAGCCACCAGCTCTCGTGTCCTTTTCACCACACTTGGCGCCGGTAAAGAAGAACGTAGGTTCAGGTGATCAATCTTGGACCAGGACCACCGAGGCCCCTCGGGAATGTTTAGGGCCTTCAGGAAAGAGAGGTCCAGATCTGGAAACCTCTGAAGAACTTGGTGCCGAGCCAAGCAAAACCCGTCCTAAAAACCAACCTTGGTCATCTGGTCGGATTTATCCTTCTCGACCTCAAGGTCCTCGAGGTCCTTCTTCAGACTAGCAACTTCCTTCTTTAATGCCTTCATTTTCTTCTTCAGCTCCTTCTTCAAAGAATCAACCTCGGCTTGGAGCGCAGCCTTCTCAGCAAGCGTCTTCGCCAGGAGAACCTCAGACTCTGACTTCTCCTTTTAAGGCGCCTCGTTCGCCGAGATCAACTCCGCCACCTGGGAGCCGAGGTTAGAAATCTCCTGGGAGGAATCCTTCAAAAGTTCTTCTTTTTCTTTTTGGAATTCCTCCCGAAGGGCAGCCACCTCCTTCTCGGCAGCCTCACCCAGCTGCGTGTTCCGAATAGCCAACTTCGAGCACATGGCCTTAGTTTTTTCAATAACTTCTAAGGTCGAGGCTCGGAACGCCGTCTACTTCGCCACCCGAACTCTGAGGAAGCCAGTGTACCCCAGCAGTTGCAGAAAAATAAAGGCAACATCAGTAAGGCAAAAAAGAGAGCCAAATACTTAGAAGAAATTAAAAGGAAAGAGAAAGGCACGGGGCACACTTGGGCAGCGTGCTTGGAAACTTTGGCGGCGAGGGAATCGTCGCCCGGGTGTGCTTCCATAATGGCCCTGAAGGAGGCCTCGGTAAGGATCCCTTTCGAGATCTCTTTGGCCATTTGCTGGCAGTCTCCGGAGTACAAATTCATGTCCTCCGTAAATGACCAGAAAGGCTCCTTCGGGATTTTCCCCTTCGGGATACGGGCATCCCGAAGGGCTCGCCTCCGGGCATACTTGGCTGCCCAACTCGGAGTAAGTAACTCCCCTGCGCGGCAAGACAAAAAGATAGTCAAGACCAGTCAATCTCAAAGATTCGAGAAAGGTGAAGACATCACAGTTTGCTAGAAAATGAACCTGGTGGCACTTTCACCACGTCGTCATCCGAACTCAAAACCTCCTCGGCAGAAATCCCCTTGCCTTTGCTCTTGCGCCGCTCCTCGGCAGAAGGGGCCTCTACCGAGGCATCCAGAAGGACTTGCGATGAAGTGGGGCTCCGAGGAGGGACGTCAGTAGGAAGGACGTCTGCAGCGACCTCGGGCGGCGGAACGGAAGCGGCTTCGGGCTCTCCGCTTACCTCCTCAACAACTTCCGGCTAAGGGGACGGAATGGTCTTCTTCACCCGTTTGGAAGAAGGCCCAGCCCCAGTCGTTTTCCGCCTTCGGGAGGCGGCCTTCTTTGTCGGATCCCCCTTCTCAACTTGACCAGTAAAGAGGGATTTGTAGAAGGCAGCAGTATCGTCCCCCATCTCTGGAAAAGAAATAAGATATCAGCGTAAGTCCAAGATGAAAACCATAACAAAGGGAGCCGGAGACAACTTACTCTCGAAGAAAGTTTCAAAAGTAACTTCCTCCCGAAGGAGTTTCACCAACCAAGAATCCTTCCCGGCGATGGCAGGAGCTGGCATCTCGAGGTCCGTCTCATGCTCCTACACTACCCCCAACTCCCGAAGAATCTCCTCGGTCATTAACCTCCAATTAATGGGGAAAGGGTAGAGAGAACACGTGGGGACCTTTGGACCCCAGTCGGAGACAGCATGGATACGTCTGTCGAAGTCCGCGAAGACAGGAGCCAACTCCGGAGTCAGCATTGTCTTCGGATCTACGACGTCCATCTCCAGCTTCCCCCGAGCCCACTTGGTCGGAACATGCGACCAGGCCTCCTCCATCTTTAGAAAGAAAATTTTTTGTTGCCACCCTCGCCAACTGTCCTTAGTGGCAAAAGTGAACATATATTTCTTGCTCCCGGATCCTCGAGGTAGCATAAAATAAAAAGCCACCCTTCGGGACCACGAAGAGCTTATAGTACTGCATGAAAATAACAAAGTGGGGTTCTATCCCGAACACGCCACACATGCAGAGGAAGGTGTTAAAATAGCAGTACGGGTTCGGCGGAAGTTAATTTACGGCAATGCCATGGAATTGGCAAAAGTCACAAATCATCTTCGGAGGAGGGTACCGAAATCCGGCCTTCAGTTGGGCTCAGAAAACGGTAACCTCATTACTACGGTTTGAAAAGCTAAATTGGTCAGGACGTGGCAACCTTGTAATGGCATACGAGGGGAGGAAGAATTTCTTCTTCCATTTTTCTAGTTTGGCAGGGGTGGTACAGTAAGGGTGAGACAGAAGAGGTTGCCAGCTCTCGGGAACAGGCATGATTGGCTGAAAAATGACTTCGGGGAAAAAGAGCTTGAAAAACAGAAAAACAAAAAAACTCGAAAGGTTAGAACCCACCAAATGCTTTGCCAAAATCTGGGTTTGAGGACACCGTCGTGAAAGGTGGCCGGAAAAACCTCTGTCAAACAAGCACCGCCGCGAAGAGCAGGAAAAAACACAAGAGTGGCTGAAAAACAGAAGAGAGCAAAAGCAGAAGCAAAAGGGGGTTTTGAAGGAATAAGAGTATATATAGGCCAAGGTGGATAAGCAAACCGGCGTCATAAATACCCCACGAAGGCGAACAGTCGCCATAACTAATTACTGCGCATGAAAAGACGCGCTTGTTGTAACCGAAGCAGGCCTCGCCAATGACAAACATACCATGTGTCAGCTATCGCGCCAGAAAGGGGACACGCTTTCTGACACCCCTAAATCCTGTGCACGCCACTCTAAACTGACACGCCTAGTTAGGGGAAGCGACGTTTTGCAGACCTGCAAAAGGAAAGCAGTAGGTTACCTCGAAGACACCAAAAGACAGGCTATAGTTGAATAGCCTATGTCTTCGGACAAAAGGTGCATCTTCGGCACAGGTATTACACCCAAGACCCCGAAGGACGCCCTCAGAAGGCCTAGAAACCGAAGTCTCCACTTCAGCCTTCTAAAGGGGGGCATGTGATAGCCAAAGGGCTATCGCCTCTCAGTATAAGCTTCCTGCCAAAGGTGTGTTCGGGAAGCTCGGCGTAGCCCGAAAAGAGGCACCATCATTTTCCTCAGCAAGTGCGAAGTCGAGTACCACAAAGTCATGACTTCGGTTAAAACGCCAAAAAATCTAAAGGTATTGTCGGCTCCCTCGGGGGACCAAACGGATCGTCTTCAAGACAGAGGTCTAGTCCCTATAAGCAGGAGAGAATCCTCCGAAGCCAGAATCACCGAAATGAAGGGTTCCTCGAACTACGAGCATAACTCCCGAAGAAGTTCATCCAGACCACGGGACGACCTTGCCCGAAGGACTTCGGGGGTACGGCATGAGCATTTAAGGAGCCTCTGACATGTCACCCACAGACGTTACAGGTCGCCCCAAACGGCGGTCTGACACGCTGACGTCGTCCAGGTCCCATCACGGCCTGTCTCGGTTCAAGGCTCAAGGAGCCTGCCACCGGCTACTTGTCCCCTACACCCAGAAACTCAGAAAACATCTGACCGAACACGTGTCATCATCTAAACGGGCTGGGCACTCCTATAAATACCAGCGAACAGACCTTGGTAACGGGTTCGACTCCTGCCCCCTGAGAAAACACAGGCAAGTCAACTAAAACCTCTAGTGTTTCCCTCTTACCTTCTCAGGAAACTGACTTAAGCGTCGGAGGCTCCTCCCTGGGAAAGCACCCAGGGACCTCCTAATCCTCTTCTTTGAGCTTTTCGGGCACACTTCCCTGGGAAACCTCAACTCCAGACGCTCTCATTCACTTGAAGTCCTCCCAGAAGTCACTATGTCTTCCAGCGAAGATGTCTCCGGGCATCAGGGATACGGGCATCCCGAGGGGCTCACTTCCGGGCATGCTTGGCTACCCAACCCGGAGTAAGTAACTCCTCTGCACGGCAAAACAAGAAGCAGGTTAAGGCAAGTAAATCTCAAAGTTCAAAAAAGTAAAGGCATCACAGTTTGTCTGAGAAAGCAAACCTGGAGGCACCTCGGTGACATCGTCGTCCGAGCCCTGAGTCCCCTCAGCAGAAATTTCCTTGCCTTTGCTCCTACGGCGCTCCTCGACAGAAGGGGCTTCTACCAAAGCGTCCAGAAGAGTCACCGAAGGAGTGGGATTCTGAGCAATGAGGTCAGCAGTGACCTCGGCCGATGGGGCAGCAGCAGCCTCGGGCTCTTCGCCCGCCTCCTCGGGAATCTCTGGAAGTGGAGGAGGCACATCCTTCTTCGCTCGTTTGGCCACAGATGGCCCAGCCCCAGATGATTTCCGCCTTCGGGAGACGGCCTTCTTCGTCTGTTTGCCCTTCTCGGATTGACCGAGGAAAAGGCACTTGTAATAGGCAGTAGTGTCGTCGCCCATCTCTGAAAAAGAAAGAAGACATCAGCGTGAGTCCAAGATTAAATTATAACAGAGGGATTCAGAGATAACTTACGCTCGTAAAAAGTTTCGTAAGTAGCTTCCTCCCGAAGGAGTTGCACTAGCCAGGAGTCCTTCCCAGCGATGGCAGGAGCCGGCATCCTAAGGTCTGTCTTGTGCTCCTTCACTACCCCTAACTCCCGAAGGACCTCTTCGGTCATCAGCTTCCAATTGATGAGGAAGGGGTAGAGAGAGCGCGAAGGGACCTTGGAACCCCAGTCGGAGACGGCACGAATACGTTTGTCGAAGTCCGGAAATATGAGAGCCAACTCAGGGGTCAGCATTATCCTCGGATCTACGACGTCCATCTCCAGCCTTCCCCAAGCCCACTTGGTCAGAACGTGCGACCAGGCCTCCTCCATCTTCAGAAAGAAAAATTTTTGTTGCCACCCTCGCTAGCTGTCCTTGGTGGCAAAAGTAAACATATACTTTTTGCTCCCTGATCCCCGAGGTAGCATGAAGTAAAAGCCACCCTTTGGGACCACGAAGAGCTTATAGTACTGCATAAAGATAATGAAGTGGGGTTCTATTTTGAAAGCGCCACACATATAGAGGAAGGCATTAAAATAGCAGTACGAGTTCGGCGGAAGCTGATATACGGCAATGCCATGGAATTGGCAAAAGTAACAAATCATCTTCGAAGGAGGATACCGAAGTCTGGCCTTCAGTTGAGCTCGGAAAATGGTAACCTCGTCGCCACGGTTCGAAAAGCTAAATTGGTCCGAACGTGGCAACCTGGTAACAGCGTACGAGGGAAGAAAGAACTTGGTCTTCCATTTCTCTAATTTTTTAGGAGTGGTGCAGCAAGGATGAGACAAAAGGGGTTGCCAGCCCTCAAGGATAGGCATGGTTGGCTGAAAAGCGATTTCGGAAAAAGGCCAAAAATGAGTTCGGGAAATCTTAAAACGCAAAAGGCTCTAAAAGTTAAAACCCACCAAATGTTTTGCCGAAATCTGGATTTGAAGACACCGTCGCGAAAGGTTACCGAAAAACACCCCGTTAAAAAGGATCGCCGGAAAAAGCGGGAGAAAATGTGAAAGCAGTTGAGAGCAAAAACAGAAGCAAAAGAGGGATATGACGGAACAGAAGTATATATAGACCGAGAGGCGAAGTTGAACTGGCGTCATAACTGCTCAGAGTGCATGAAAAGACGTCCCTGCTTTATCCGATACAGTTCCCGCCAATAGCAGGCTGCCACATGTCAGCCATTGCGCCAAAAGGGGGTCACGCCTTCTGACCCTCCTAGACTTGGGCACGCTGCTCTAGACTACACGTCTGGTTATGAGACGCGACGTGGCGCAGATCTACAAAAGAGAGAGGTAGGTTACCTCGAAGACACCAAGAGACAGGTTGTGACCGAATAAGCCGGTGTCTTTAGACAAGAGGTCCATCCTCGGCAAAGTTGTTACAACCAAGGCCCTGAAGGAGTTCATTCAAAAGCTGATAAACTGAAGTATCTACTTGGACTTTCCAAAGGGGGGCTTGTGATAGCCAAAGGACTATCGCCTCTCTCACCCCGTGCCTCCTGCCGAAAACATGGTAACTGGAGAGCTTAGTATCACCCGAAGGAGGCACTATCACTGACCTCGGAAGAAGCAAGGTCAAGACGTGTCAAACTTGGGACTTCGGCTAATGCCTCAAGGACTTCAAAAACGTTACCAGCTCCCCCGAGGGACCAAGCGGATCACCTTCGGAGCGAAGGTCTAGCTATTCCAAAACAGGAGAATAGTTGGCTCGAAGGCGGAATCCCCGAGCTAGGGGACTTCTCGAACTGGTGGTACACCTGCCAAAGAAGGGCGTCCGTACCAAAGGATGACCTCACCCAGGGGACCTCGGGAATACGGCAGGAGCATTTAAGGAGCCTCTGACATGTCATCCGCAGGCGCTACACACCGCCTGGAACGACGGTCTGACACGATCACACCGTCCAGGTCTTGTCACGACCTGTCTCGGACCAAGGCTCGAGGAGCCTGCAAACAGCTACTTGTCCCCTGCGCCCGAAGGTACAGGAAAGATTTGATCGAACTCGTGTCATGATTTGAACGGACTGAACACTCCTATAAATACCAGGAAACAAACCCTGGCAGGGGATCCCCCAAGGACCAGACCCCTTTTCTTGAGAAAACACAAACGGGCAAGGTCACTAAAACCTTTAGTGCTCCCCTTTACCGTCTTAAGACACTGACCCGGGCGTCGGAGGCTCCTCCCCGGAAAAACACTCCGGGGACCTCCTAACCCTATCTTTTGAATTTTTCAGGCACGCTCCTATGGGAAATCTAAGCCCCAGGTGTTCTCCCTCTTAGGAAGTCCCTCCAGAAGTCACAATGTCACTTAACGAGGATGCCTCGGAGCATCACAAGGTCCATTCTGGCTCACTTTCGCCTGGATCGGGATGGTTATCCTCGATAATGGGTACTTCGGCAATGAAGTCTGCCAGAGCTTGGGCTTTGATGGCTTTCCGAGGTTCATAAGTGATGTCATGCTCCCCAAGCTCTATGCACAATTTGGAAAGTCTTCCCGAATGATTAACTTTCCTCATGACGTCTCGTAGAGGTAGACTACTTTGGACGATGATAGGGTGAGCCTGAAAATATGGCCGTAGCCTTCTTCCTACCAGCACCAGGGCATATATGGCTTTCTGCAGCAAGGGATACCTGACTTTGGCGCCGTGCAGGGACTTGCTTACGTAATAAACCGGCCATTGCTTCGGCCCTTCCTCTTTGACAAGGACCGAACTCACTGCTTTTTCTGTAACGGCGAGGTATAACACAAGGGGCTCTCCCTCGTGAGGTTGTCGCAGAGTGGGCAGGCGAGCTAGATAGATTTTGAGTTCTTCCCAGGCCTTTTGGCAGTCCTCATTCCAGGGGTGATCATCACTCCTGTGGTTGCCCTCCTTTTTTGCTGCCTTTGTGAGGACTTTGAAGAATGCTCGACATTGGTCTCCATATCGGAAATAAACCTGCTCAGAGAGGTTATCCTTCCAGTGAGTCTTTGTACATCTTTTATTGTGACGGGAGTTCGGAATTCAAGTAGAGCCTTAATCTTTTCTGGGTTAGCATCAATGCCTCTTTCTGACACCATATACCCAAGAAACTTTCCCGAGGTTATGCCGAAGATGCACTTTTAGGGGTTAAGGCGGATCCCGAAGGTTCTGAGCTGGTGAAAGGTTTCTTTTGGATCTGCGATGTGGTCCTTAGGCAGCTTGTTTTTTACTATCATGTCATCGACATAAACTTCCATGTTCCTCCCTATTTGGTCATTGAAGACCTTGCTCATCAACCTCTGGTAGGTAGCTCCTGCATCTTTTAGTCCGAAGGGCATCCTGACGTAACAATAAGTTCCACCCTCGGTGATGAAGGTGGTCTTTTCCTCGTCTTCAGGGTCCACCCTTATTTGATGATATCCACTGAAAGCGTCTAGGAAACTTAGGAGCCCGTATTCGGCAGTTGAGTCTACTAATTGGTCTATTGGTGGGAGAGGGTATGAATCTTTTGGGCAAGCATCATTTAAGTTTCTGAAGTCGAGGCACATTCGGAGCTTGCTGCTCCCTTCTTTTGTGGCAATAACCACGTTGCTTAACCATTCGGGGTATTTGACCTCCCTGATTACACCAGCGTCCAATAAGCATTGGACTTCAGTTTTGACTAAGTTACTTTTATGGGCTGATATGCCCCGTTTCTTTTGCCGGACAGGTTTTGCTTTCGGACTTACTTTAAGGCTATGCTGTATTATGCGAGGGTCTACCCCCGACATATCTTTCGGCGAGTAGGCAAATAGGTCTTTATTTGTCAGTAGAAAAGATACAAGTTTTTCCTTGTCACCTTCGGCCAAATTTTTCCCTATTCGGGTATTTTGGCCTGGGACAAGTTCTACTTCCTCCATTTCCGCCTTTGCGGGATCTTCTGCCCTGTCCTTCTTTGGTGCTTTTGCCTCTACAGCTTGTGCGAAGTTGTTTGCTGGAGCTTTTCGTGCTTTGACGAACACCTTCCTTACTTCGCTCTGATCAATGAAGATTTCTGCATCTCCATCCTTGGTGGAAAAAGTGACAGTTAAGTATTTTACGTCAGGGCGAATGTGCAGATTTCCCTGTGTTTGCCTTCCAAGGATGGCGTTGTATGATGAAGGAACATCCATGACAATAAACCTCGCCATTGTGGAGGCAAACAATTCAGCTGTCCCATTCACCAAGGTGCCTTTCATCATTATGGAGAGATCGATCCATCCGAGGATGGGCAACTCGGACGGTCCTACCCTGAAAGTAGGCGACGTGACAGGCTTGAGATCGCTATTGGATATACCCAAGTTCGGCAGCAGGTGTGAAAGGAGGACATCAGCATTTGATCCATCATCAAGCAACACTCTCTTGACGTCCCAGTTTCCTATCCTCGGCGTGACCAACAGCGGATCATCATGAGGGAAAATGACTGTGGAACCATCTTTGCGGGTCAGCTTCTTCGACGGGTTTTGATACTCCATTACTGCTATTTCTCTGGCCTTTCTCTTTCTGATGATGATGGAAGCCCTGTCGTGATTATTTGTATTATTCCCGTTGGAGGTGGAGGGCACCTCTTTGGACTTTGGTTCCTCCGTCTGTCGGAGTCGTAGTCCTCATCGTCCGCCTTTCCTTCTTCCTCCTTCCTCCCTTTCAGGGAGGGCATTCACAGATATCGCCGAATTTGCCCTTGTTTGATTAGTGACTCTATGTATTTTTTCAAATGGAAGCAGTCTTCAGTGTCATGGCCGTGGTCGCGGTGAAACTGGCAGAACTTCTTCATGTTCTTCTTGTTATCAGCGGTCATGGCCCTTGGCCGCTGAATCTGGGCTCCCTGCTTTTCCATTGTCATGAGAATGTTGGTCCTCGTGGTGTTCAGGGGCGTAAAGTTTGGGAATTTCCTTCCCCGCATTCTCCGAGGTCGGCCTGCCTGGTCAGCTGGATATCGCATTTGCTGGCTGGATCCTTCGGCGTAAGTGTGATCAGACTTCGGTCCGCCTATTCTCAGCTCTTTGGCTGTCATATGTTGTTCAGCCCTTCGGTAGAATTCGCTAAGCGTGTCCGGAGGGTCCTTGGAAAATTCATAAAAGAGCTGTGAGTCCTCCGCAGGCCCTATGTCATGGCGAGAATGCATATTTTAGGCTGAAAGTCTGGGACACTCAAGGCTTCTCTGTTGAACCTCTCGACATAGTCGCAGATGGTTTCTCCATTTCTTTGCGCTATGTCGAACATTTGAATAGGCATCTTCGCCGTTGGCCGACTTCCAATAAATTGCTGCGTGAAGGCCGTAGATAACTCCTGGAACTCCCTGATGGTTCCTGGAGCCAATGAGTTGTACCACGCAGTTGCTGGCCCTGTGAGGGTGACCTCAAAACATTTGCACAAGGTAGAGTCGTCTGCACCGTGCATCATCATGCGGAGTCTGTACTTGGTTAGATGAGCCTGTGGATCAGTTCGGCCATCATAAGTTTTGAGCCGAGGTACCCGGAAGTCACCTGGCATGGCTGCCTCTACGATAGTTCGGGTGAACGGGGACTCATCCCCACATAAGGTTTCAGACAGCCTGGCCAAGACCGGTTTGCGAGCTACTTGTTTTTCCACTCTATCTAACCTTGATAATATTTTCTCCATAAGGATCGTGGCACTAGGTTCTTCTTCTAGGAAGGGAGATTGTCAGCGCCTCTTCGGGGAGTGACTTCGGCGCTGAATGGATAGGGACTTCGCCTCAGGTGACGAGCTTCTTCGGTGTGGAATTTTGGGTCGCTTGGACCCAACTCGTCCTATAAGCCGTGCCCCGAGGAGCATATTTTCTGTTGAAGACTCCTCCCGTGGGTCCCCGTTTCCCGAACTACGATGGACTGGTTTGGGGCTTCTTTCCCGAGGATGTGCTGGCGAGGGAGTCCTTTGAGCCTGAGTTTGTTGTGGCCACCTTCGGTTTATCTGCTGTGTCATTTCAGCCACAACAGAACATTGAAAGTCACGCAGGAAACTCATGGTTATGACTAGAGGACGCTCTTCCTTTGGCGTGGAAGTCCCTGGAAAGGTTTGCTCAGTAGCCGGTTGAGCTTCAGGCACGGACGGGGACCTTGGGAGTCCCTTGTCCTTTGAACGCCGAGTTTCAACAACAGCGACCTAATGGTGGGTTCCCACAGACGGCGCCAAATGATGCCCTGCAGCATCTTCGTTGGGTGACATTACGACTTCAGAAGGGACTTCCTGGAGGAGAGAATGTCTGGAGTGTGAATTTCCCAGGGAAGAATACCTGAATTGCTCAAAAAAAAGGGTTAGGAGGTCCACGGAGTGTTTTTCCGGGGAGGAGCCTCCGACGCCCAAGTTAGTGTTCTGAGAAGAGATGGAGAAGGAACATTAGGAGGTTAGTTGGCCTTGCCTGTGTGTGTATTTTCTGAGAGAGGGAGTCCAGTCCTTTGCCAAGTCCTGTTTCCTGGTATTTATAGAGGTGCCCAGCCCGTTAAGATTGTGACACATGTTCGGTCGGATGTGATTCGCATGTCCGGGCGTAGGGGACAGGTAGCCATTTTGTAGGTACCTCGGGTCTAAGACTGAGACAGGTGGTGACAGGACTTGGATGGCGTCGGCTTGACAGACCGCCGTTCCAGGCGGCGTGTAGCGCCTACGGGCGACATGTCAGAGGCTCCTTAAATGCTCCTGCCATACTCCCGAGGTCCCCTTGATGAGGTCGTCCTTCGGACGTCCTTCCTTGGCAGTTGTACCATCAGTTCGGGGAGTCTCCTAGCTCGGGGGTTCTGCCTTCGGGAAAATTATTCTCCTGTTTTGGAATAGCTGGACCTTCGCCTCCGAAGGCGATCCGCTTGGTCCCCCGAGGGAGCTGGTAACGTCTTTGAAGTCCTTGAGGCATTAGCCGAAGTCCCGAGTTCGACATATCTTGACTTTGGTCCTTCCGAGCTCAGTGATAGTGCCTCTTTCGGGTGACATTAAGCTCTCCAGCTACTTCCTCGGCGGAAGGCATGGGGTGAGAGAGGCGATAGTCCTTCGGTTATCAATGAACTTATGTTATTACTTTACCTACTTGATTAGTTTTAGAATTGGACAATTGCTATTATGTGCCTAATATTAGTACAAATTTGATTTCTGTTTCTTACTAGGACAAGAAAAGGCTTTTCATTTATGATAAAGGACAAGTGTTTTTCCATTTATTTGAATGAAATATTTTATGGTAGTGCTCGACTTAGCAACGGGTTGTATGTTCTAGAACTTGAAAATCCAATCTGTGATATAAATACCAAGAAGGTTAGATTGAATGATTCGAACCCAACCTATCTCTGGCACTATCATCTGGGCCATATAAATAAGACCCACATATCGAAGCTTCATAAGGATGGGCTATTGGGCTCATTTGATTTTAAATCAAATGAGAAATCTGAGTCATGTTTATTGGGCAAGATGACCAAAACTCCTTTCACTGGGCAAAATGAAATGGCAATGACTTACTAGGACTCATACATAGTAATGTATGTGTTGGGTTTCGGGAGCCGAACAGCGCAGCGGAATTTAACCGAAACCCTCCAGGATCCAAGTGAAACGGGGTAAACCGGGTGT
>KK904934.1:12775-23390 GCA_000696445.1 Aquilaria agallochum | reverse complement strand
GTTGGAGGGCCTGCTGTGTAATTAGCCCTTTTTTTAAAAAAAATTCGCAGGTTAACGTTATACGCAGCAGGGAGCCGTTGCCGCGTGTCGGCGGGCGGGCGCGGTCCAGTCCGGCTAGCGGTCCCGGTCCAGTTTGGCGGGTTCGTCTGGTCCGGGCCGGTCTTTTTTGCGTCTCCCTCCTCCTATTGGGCCCATACTCGGCCCATAATATTGCAGGCTTCTCGCGGGGTGGGTTTGACCGGCGAGGCAGTCCTGGTTCGGTCTGGGCCAACCGGCCCTGGAGGGTGGAGATCAATGCCCGTAAACTTTTATTCATCCTACACTCTACAAAATTACCCAACCCACATCTTAATTGGACCACTATATATTTTCGTGGAGTAAATTGCATTCATGATCCCTAACATTTAATTATTGTACCATTTTAGAACTTAACATCATTTTTTTGCATGAAAAATCTTTAACCCCGTTTAAATGTTTCATTTTGAACTTTTTGTGAATAAAAAACATTAATATGGATAGAAAATGTTACATGGCATGCTAGTGTAAATAATTTGTCATGGTGGCACAGTAAATCAGTGGTAATAGATGAAGTGGAAAAGTGAGACAGATTTTAAAAAAAAAAAAATACAAATTTTTTTTTTAAAAAAAAAAAATCAAATCTATTCCCTGCCGCCTTCTCCCTGACACCAGTTACCCGCTCCACCTCCCCTTCCGTTACTTTTGTGAGATGATCTTAATAGTTAACCATAGGTTATATATGTTATTTTTGTGACGAGAACAAATGAATCAATTCGTACAAAATGAGATTTTAAGCAATTTTAAATGTGCTAAACTACTTTAAAATGATCTAAATTTAACAAACTGTCACCCCAACNCACATAGTGAAATAAAATGCGGTGACATTGTGCCCAAGCGTCTGTGGAATGGGCCACACTTTTTGGTCTGTCATGGATTATTGTTCTTGGTTGATTCGGATTGTCTTATTTTTGCTCTGTTAAATCCTTCAACAAGAGAGTTTAGATATCTACCCAGACTACATATTCCCCGCCCTTTTGATTCCATTAGTTGCTTTACTTTTGGATTTGGAGTGGATCAACTGTCCAATGACTACAAGGCCGTATATATTCGGAAGACTTAGTGTCAGGAGGGTTGTGTTATGCTGTTTGCAGTTTATTCAATGACCACAAATTCCTGGAGAGAACTGGATCACACTAAGCTTGAGGATATTTGTGATATTGTTGAATGGGTACGATGCAATTCTTGCATTAACGGGGCCTATTATTGGGTGGATGGAAAATCAAGCAACAAGGTCAAGCTTGTAGCATTTTGCTTTAGCAGTGAAGAGTTTGAAGCAATACAAGTGCCAGATATTTCAGAGCCAAGAGAGGAGTTTCTTAGTCTGTTCAACTATAATGGTTGCCTTGCATTATGTGTTTCTTATGATAGGGATATGTCTCATCAGTATCATATGTTTGAGCCTTTCACCTGTCATGACATTTGGGTTATGGAGAATGAAGGCCACTGGGCCAAACAATTTAAAATCGGGCCTCTGTTTGGAACCCTTCGAATTCTGGGATTTTGGAAGAAGGATCAACTTCTTTTGACTTCGACCAAGGAGAAGTTTTTGTTGTACAACATTGTGACTGGGGAAAGGAGAGATCCTTCGATTAGAAGCCCAACCGAAGCTTATGCAGAGGCTTTCGAGTATCAAGAAACTCTTGTTACAATCAACAGCATGGATAGGTAATAAACACTCTTTGCTGCATTGAAATTGCATTGTATTATGTAAATTGATGCTAAAGAGAACTTTGTTGGCCACAGGTCTTTTGAGAGTGAAACAGAGTTGAAGAGAAGAGGTGACCTCCGGGATGGTAGATGGAAACCACCACAACGAAGCTTTGTGAAAATAAATACTGCTGAAGCTTATGCTCAAGAAGAGGGTCAATTAGGCATCGGATTTATCATCAGAGATGAACTTGGTAAAGTTGTTCATGCTGGAGGAGAAGGCTATGGCCACAGTAAAGGACGACATGTGGGCCTTACAGCCATTGAGCAGGGAATCCTTAAAGCTCTGGAATTGAACCTTACAAAGGTTGAAGTAGAGATGGATAACGAAAAGCTTGTGAAAGCTATTTCTCTCAAGAAAAAGCAGGTTAATTATGTTTCTCTGAAGAAGAAGCTGGTTCAAGATGGTGAGACAAAAGTTTGGGAAGCTCAAGCTATGGTGGAAGCCATTAAACGTATAAGAGGATTGGCTAGGGAGTTCAATAAGTTCTCCGTCTCTGCTACTTGTGAGGAGGCAAATGGTTGTGCCCAAGCTATTGCCAACTTTTGCAAAAATAACAGGGGTCCTGTTGATTGGACGTTTGATCCTCCGTCTCCTTTATCATCTCTACTTTCTTGTTAAATCTCTTTGAAAATTGTAAACACGCTTGGTTTGTTTGAAACCAGTTGAATAAGTTTTCCTCCTGGAAAAAGAGGAAAGGAATTAGGCGCTGCTTGTTAGATGTCATAGATGCCAAAGCATGATTGCTGATGTTTATGAATCCAAGTGATACGTAAGATGTGTTAAATGCAGAATCTCTAAAGGTGTCTTCAAGATGTTTTCAGTAAAAAAAAAAACAAGATTGTAGCATACTGCTGTAAATGGTAGGTAGATGGATGCGAAGCTTGATCTTTCTAGTTTCTTATGCTCATGTGCTCTGGCATTATCAATCAATTCATGAATTCATGAGGATTAGGATGGAAGCAAACCGGCCTAATTCCTATGTATTAGTCATCACTGCCACTGAAGTTCTAGAAAGACATGCTAACTGGAATGATATAACAAATATTCTGCAACTAAAATATGAATGGTTTTATTTCTAAAACGTTACGAAGTTCAAAGAGCACGCGAGTAGTGTAACAAACTCATCACTCACTCACTCTATCTCTCTCTCTCTCTCTCTCTCTCTTGTTTTGAGAAAACTAGCGAATGTCCATAATTTTTTTTAAAAGAAAGTTATGAATGTTGCGACACATAAGCATATTATATATTACTTTTTTAAGATTATTATTGAAAAATAACACAATTACTCTTGATTCCTTCCGAAAATTCAAATACACTAATTTTTAGTGACAAGTCTATGACTAAGCCTACCTAATAATGAAAATCTTAGAAGCAAATTACGGCCAGCTCAAAAGTTTGAAATTCAGTCCAAGTTTCAACGTTTCTTCTCTTTTTCTTCCTAGCACTTTCACATATATTGGCAAAATTGGAAGAAATTGTATAAATAAGTAAATGTGAAACATTTTGGGACACATAAAAATAGAAAAAAGTGGGAAGTACAGGGAGTAATAAGAGCAAGCCAGTTTTTGTGAGGAACAATTGCTACATAAACTTTTCATTTGACAAATCTGAGTCTCTTTATGGAACATAACCATCCTCTATATAAAAAAATAAAAAATAAAAAAGGGATGACACCCTGCATTTTATTTCATCAAACTAGCTAGCTCCAAGACAATCAGCCACACATACCAGGCGCTTTACACTAAGAAGCTAGACCACCTGGTGGTAAAAGGAAAAAAATCGTAGCACAACTACAACCAAAACATAGACTACAACCAAACCAGAACTCTAAGGAGATAGACCCGGTGGTGAAGTAATCCCTCATGGACAAGCTATGTTTCTTTTATAGGAAGAAGTCTGGGATTATGTTGTTTCCATAACATAGTTCACTTCTCACTCACTTGAATTAACTTAAATCAGTTAGGTAATTCAATAGGGAAGTTGGTGTTTACAAGAGAGTTTAGGCTAAAACTGGCAGCCGTTCATGGTATTCTGCTAAAAACAGCAGGTTTGACAGAGGGTATGATTTTGAGGATTACAACTTGGTTCCTGCAGTTAGGCTTGTTTATGTGTTTATGAAGTTGTTAAAACTTGTAGGAACCATACCTAACCATGGCACAGGAAGTAGTTACTTGACTAAAAAGTGAAAGTTTTCCTAGTTAGCTATGACATGGTAATTTACTGAATAAGTTAAGCTTCTGTGGGAAGTAGTTTTGATATGCTTTCTCCTTAAACCAGTTTTACTTCCTAAATCTCTCAAGTTGGCTAACTTATAACTAGCTTATGGGAATTGCAAAACCGAAAAGGTGGTGCATAACAAGAAATGCAAATCAGAACCTGTTGTTGTTCCTAAATTGCTGTTAAATATACTGCAGGTTTGGCTTAAGCATTCACTTTTATTAATCCTAGGAATTTCGTGAACCCATACTTAAGTGCTTCGGAGGCTTAGTAGAACTTGCAGAAACCCTGAGACACTTGGCTTCAAGGCAGGAAGTAGTCATTTGGCTAAAAAACTGAAGTTAACTTGTGAAGTGAAAAACTGTTGGAAGAACAAGTTAAGTTACCTGCGTGGGAAGTAGATAAAAGTTTTTGTACCAACATGCACACATGAACAACTCAGAAACTCCACATACATTTAATAGAACTACAAATAATGGCAAAATCCAATGCAACACAAAGGAATGCCTTGATTGTTGGAATGGAAATCATAAACTATCCCAGCCTAAACCACCAACTAAATTAACTGCAATGAGCACAAAGTCATCATGATTAGCATTATAATGCATAGGAGTCTAGGAGGAAGGATCTTCACTCTGCCATTACTCGGGTAGTAAAAGACATTGGCACCACAAGTTTCCTCCCGTAGTTGTGTCCTTTCACAGGCAATGAAGTTCCTTCTGGAATCAACACATATGAAAACTTCAACCAGAATTCCATTTCCATTCATTTGCCCATCACACCGCAATACAACTTTGTTTTCTCCGCCAATTCCCCTATGAATGGCAGCTTTGATACTAGTACTGGGATATGAATTACCAGGGGATATATTGTCATTTGGCAGGAGTTTTTTGATCTTAACTCTTCTCTTCATATCCATTGCATAATTGAAGTACTCCGCCGGTCTGAAATAGTCCTGTTGCTTTCCGTGTTGGTCCCATTCATGATTCCAGAAAGACACGTCTGATTTTGCGATGGTTGCCACTCATTCCTAAGCTTATTTTGAAAGGAATCTGGATAAGATTCAACCTACAAGCACGTACAGTAAATGTTGAATCAAGAGTCTTAAAACGGACGGCAGAAATATTGGCAAAATAAAAATAAAAATTTTCTTACCGTGGCTGGGATGCCTTGCAACGTTGGAAGACTGTTGGTGATGGCATTGCAAGGCCACAAACCATGCAACATGAATTCATTTGGAAGATCCGAGTTGCACTGCTTCGTCAAGCAATAGCCAAAAGGCCATGTCTGGACCAACATGAAATATATGGGTGGTGCTGCAGGGGGTGGCGGCCGCCACCGACGTCTGTTCCAACCATCAGTGGTTACCCCAGGAGCAGCTGCTGGACCATCCACCAAAGTTGGAGTGAATAGCAGAGCAGAAGGGGCTGGCGGGCTACCTTGAGGCACGCGTCTCCAAACATCAGCGGATGCGCCAGAAGCAACAGCGGGAACAAGAGCAGTGGATGTGGATACACCAAGTGCAGCAAGTGGAACATTCATAGTAGATCCCTTTGGTTCAGCTGTTGGAACATTTAGAACAGTTGCATTGGACAATAAGAGAAGGAAGAAGAAGATCATATTTTGGTTCCAATTAAGTGCAAATGTTCTATGTTGAGATTTACTTGTGTTGGGTTTTATAATTAGCAAGAGGGCATTTTAGTGTTCCATAACAAGTCATGCATTTTCAACTCCATGGAGTAGGTAGGAAGTTAGTTTTGTACTATCTTCTCCCTGGTTCACAAATTGTGCCCACAAAGCTTATTTTTTCCATGGCAAGTCATGCATTTTCAATCCATGGAGTAGGTAGGCAGTTTTGTACTGCCACTATGTATCTCTTTTGCAGTGAAATCTTTTCCTTGGTCCACAAATTGTTATTTCTGTTTCCAAACTGCTAAACTTGCTCTTCTATAAGAAAAGAAACCATTTTGTCAAATAAATGAGTCTTCACGTAATGAACAAGTTATAGAAGTTATAGCCAAACAACAAAGGGCAGGACAATACTAACTTCAAAGCCACAACACAACACTCTGAAATCCCAAGCTTCCTCAATTGAACTTAATTTGCACAATTAAACTTGTGTTTTGCAAACTTTGGAACAAATCATAGTGCTATTGCAACACTACAGTAGGTATTCTTTACAGAAGACTTGAACTGTTTACTTGCAAAATAACATTGATGAGGTTGAATAGTCAAAACTCTAATTTACGTTTCAAAACCTAGTTTAAGAGTTCTAACACATTTTCTTTTGTGACTCTAAATATGTACGCAAGTTTTAAGTCCAAAACTATGTTCCCATAAAAAAGTCAACTACAAAGTCAAACTTTACAGTTTAAAGAAATGATACTACATAACACATTCAGTCAAGTCCCTGCCTTTTTATTTTAAAAAACGACTCTCAAACAATTAAACATCACTTCTGCAGGTATCGTTACTGAGTTCCCAGTCAAAAGATCTATTTTGCAATATTTAACCAAGCTGGCACAAATATGCAAGTGTAATGCAGGTTCAAGCCAATTTAAACCCGGGAAATAAGTCACATTCAGTAAGTCCAATCAACCACAAATCAATGACAAGCCTGAATATGATGCAAACAGAAATAATGCATAAATCTTGAACAAAATTCATTCAGATTCATAAACTCAAGAGCTTACAACTCAAACCTGCTATAAATGTATAAATCAATGTAGGAATGAAATCACAGGGGCACAACTCAGTCCTTTTAAACCAGTAGACACAAAGGCTCCTGAACCTGAGTTTTAGTTTGGATAATTCTACACAAATGCATACACAGGACCTGGAGTTGAGTAACTCCTATCCTATCCAAGACTTTGCTCAACCCTGCCACTAAATCGAGAGATCCATCATTCTTCCATCACAAATCTGTCCAGCAGCGTCACAGAACCACAGCAGCTATAACACTTGCTTCAATCACAAATCTTAGTTCCTTTATTTATGAGCACACTAATCAGAACAAAAAACAGGCTGATAAAAATTGATGTATAGCTAACCTGAAATATAAAGAACAACACAGAACTTCCAGCTATAGCAACATACATTTACGATAGCAAATCTTTTGTAAGATATAGAAATAGTGAACAGCCTGAGAGAACAACTAGGGACTAGAGCAAGTAAATAAATAGAAGTTATTCGCTATCACAAATCTTTTGTTAGATATAATCAACAGTAATTAGATACATATGATAAAATTAGAGATCTTGTAACCTCATATATACATTAGTCAGGTTCTTTTAAATTGTATATTAATATGCTAGCAATTAAACATTACTAACGTTTTCTTCATCTATGAAACTAGTTTGTCTAGAAAGGGGCTTAAATTAAAAAGCAATGAATTATATACATAATGATTAAGAAACAAATTGTATAATAATTAGGTCATCCCCGAGCTTATTCTATCCTGAAAAGCACTGAATAATATCTCCCACAAACCGAACGGATTCCATGTAGAGTAGGGAGGACTTAAATGAAACCATGCTAATAGGTTTAGGACCAGAAGAGAACATTCAATAGGTTAGGGGCTAAAATAAAGTGATATATTAATTATCAAGGACTTTTTGAGCAGTTTATCCCGGATGCTTCATGCTGCTTATTGGCTTGATTCTGTTCAAGATGCGATGAACTTCAGCCGGCGCAACGACCACGCTTTTAGCAGGAAGAAGAGATTGCAGCTTGAATCTAAGGTTTGTCTGGAAAAACCTTCATTATTTACATTGACTATTTGCGCAACTTAATTTACTTCTGTCCAAGTTGAATCTCCCACAGCCAGGGGCGGAGCAATAGCCCCTAAGTTTTTGTAAAATGTATATATGTCTTATAGGATAAAGCTTATATAACATTTTTATCTCTCTCATGGCCCCCTATAATTCTTTTAGTAAATGTTTTTCCATAATTTTAAGTAATGAAAGTAGCATTCAGATTCGGCAATTTTATCTTTTTCTAATATTCTCCATAAATATACTTGATTTTTGTGAATAAGATTAAAAACTTCTAACATGAAATAATTAATTTTATCATCTTAATAAAAAATTAATTATCTTATATCTTTGAAATATTTGAGAATGTAAGAAGACGACTCTTACTTGTTCTACGTCCACACCCTCACACTCTCTCTTCAAACTTTTTCTTGTTCATACATGCTAATGCCTTATTTTCTTTCTGCAAGAATTGGAACATAAAAGGTTAATTATTTTAATTGTTTTCTATATCAATAGATAATTTGATGGTCTTTCTTTTAGTAATTTTTTTGTATAATTCATTCATGAAGTTTCCTAATAATCAATTTTTTATATCCTATGACAAATAATGTATTAAATTTTAGCTTTTTTATGATGGAACATTTTAAATTTATTTTTTTTGTCATTTGAAAATAATAATTTATTTATTATTTAGCTTAGTTGGACCATTTCTTAGTCAATTTTTGTGCTTGTTTCTTAGGCTACATCTGGTGAAAATTATTTATAAATAACTATTAGTGATTGTTTTATATTTGTAGATTATTTGCTTAGCTTGTATGCACCAATTAGGGCTCTACACTTTATAAGCCCAAAAAATCTTTTTTAAAACATTTTTTTCACAAAAGACAAATGATTTTTTTTATTGATTTAAAAAATTTTAAAGCTGGGTATGGGAAAAGAGTCCATCAAAATATTTTTTTTCAAAAAAATTTATGATTCAAGTGAATATTAGATAAGTAGGATATTAACTTTCAAATGATATTTATTCTCAAGAAAATTTAAAATTTAAAATAATATTATATATATATATATAAGATATTACATTATTTCTCAAGTATTTTCAAAATAAAGTCCGGCTCCCCTAATTCAAAATCCTAGCTCCGCCCCTGCCCACAGCTTCGAATTTTCAATGCTGACGTCGAATTGGGTTCTGAATTTCATCCTGATTTGTTTGAACATAAACAATTGCTGCTAACTTATTTATGTATATATTTTCCCCCTATTAATTGTGCATGTTAGTTTGTCCCTGATGACTGAATCATCAGAATGTAGCAAGCAAGTCATCCGTACTGGTTTATCAGGGTTGGATTTTTGTTCCTTTATCCTTTACTAAGTCTGAACATGCCATGCCATGCTACTGTAGCCATGCCCACGTAATTGGCTAATCCATATTTCTTACATGTTTGTTTTCAACTTTGGTCTGATTTTACTCTTCTCTTACTGGTGAAGAGATGTCTAGGCATGATGGGACTTGGCCTGAAGAACTGGTGACTCAAATCCTATTAAACTTGCCACCAAAGTCTCTCATCAGATTTCAATGTCTCTCCAAACCTTTTGCTGATCTTATAGCAAGTCCCCAGTTTGTTTATTCTCACCTGGGTATAAGCAGAAAACGGCCTCGACTTATGGTGCATCATTGTCATGGGTGTCCAAGAGACATTCATTCTAGGATGCGAAAGCTGCTGTTTCTAGATGAAGCGCTCTTGGATCTGTCACATGGTGAAATAAAATGCGGTGACATTGTGTGTAGAATTTTCAGTATGGATCAAGAACAACCAACTTGTTCTGTCTTTCATTGTACGCAGCACTTATACAGATAAAAGGATTACAGATAATGTCAAAGATAAAACATACATATGTACATATAAATCAGGTCGACCTACTGCCTTATCCTTGTCTTAATCTTTCATTCCTTCACTTCCCCTCAAGTTGGCGCATGTAAATTCACAATGCCCAACTTGGACACCAACACTTTGAATCTGTCCTTTCCTAGTGCCTTAACGAACAAGTCTGCCAGTTGTTCACCAGTCCAAACCTTCGTAGGCAATATTTCACTGGATTGAACTCTTTCTCGGACAAAGTTGAAGGAAACGTGAGCAGAAGAGAAAGTATTCTGCATATCCTTTATTGCTTTAATGTGTTGCTTATATATACAACTCAATGAGCTTACATGTTTCATGCTTATCTACAGGGCTTATCAACAGGTTGGCGTAATCTATACATTAATAATATCTATACATATTATCTCTAATTAGATGGCTTGAATCTAATCTTATCTCCAATACTCCCCCTCAAGTTGGTGCATTAAGATTCACAATGCCCAACTTGAACAGCAAGGATTCGAACCTGTTTTTCGGTAATGGTTTGGTAAACAAATCAGCAAGTTGCATCCCAGTCCATATCTTCTTCGTTGCAACCTCACCTGACTGAATTCTTTCTCAGACGAAGTAACAGTCCATCTCGACATGCTTGGTTCGCTCATGAAAGACCGGATTCATGGAAATGTGCAGGGCCGCTTGATTATCACAGAATAACATTGTGGCTTGAGTTTGTGGAGCTTGTAAATCTGTTAATAACCACCGTAACCAAATGATTTCACTGACGACTGTAGCCATTGCTCTATATTCCGCTTCAGCTGAGGAACGTGCAACAACAGATTGCCGTTTGGTTTTCCATGAGACTGGGGAGTCTCCTAAAGTAATAAAATACCCAGTGTAAGACCGTCTTGTGTTGTGACAACCACCCCAATCGGCATCACTATATGCCCTTAAACTTAAATCTCCTGCAGATTTCAAAAGAATTCCTTGTCCAGGCC
>KK904934.1:0-12767 GCA_000696445.1 Aquilaria agallochum | reverse complement strand
CTTGTGTTTGTGGAGCTTGTAAATCTGTTAATAACCACCGTAACCAAATGATTTCGCTGACGACAGTAGCCATTGCTCTATATTCCGCTTCAGCTGAGGAACGTGCAACAACAGATTGCCGTTTGGTTTTCCATGAGACTGGGGAGTCTCCTAAAGTAATAAAATACCCAGTGCAAGACCGTCTTGTGTTGTGACAACCACCCCAATCGGCATCACTATATGCCCTTAAACTTAAATCTCCTGCAGATTTCAAAAGAATTCCTTGTCCAGGCCCAAGCTTCAAGTAACGTAAGACTCGTTTAGCCGCATCCATGTGGGTCTGTTTTGGATGCGTGACGAATTGACTCAAGGTATTCACTGTAAAAGTTAAGTCAGGTCGAGTAACAGTGAGGTACATGAGTCGCCCAATGAGACGGCGATACCGAGCCGCATCAACTGGTGGCCTTTCATCGTCTGTCTGGAGTTTACAATTCTGCTCCATTGGAGAGTTGCTGGGCCGACATGCTTGCATTCCTGTCTCCTTTAAAATATCCAATGCATACTTACGTTGACTGAGGACTAAGCCATCTTTGGTTCTCGCAACCTCGATCCCAAGGAAGTACTTCAACGACCCTAAATCCTTAATGCTGAATGTTTCATTCAGATGGTGTTTAACCTCTTGAAGTTTCTTCTTGTCGTTTCCAGTGAGAACCACATCGTCAACATATATCAAAGCAGCGACAAAGTTCTCACCCTGTTGATAAATGAACAAGGAGTGATCCACCTTTGACTGTCGAAATCCGAGACTGATGATACCATTTGTGAATTGTGGTACCAGTTGCGTGAGGCTTGTCGCAGTCCATATAGTGACTTCCTTAGCCGACACACTCTCTGGTCTCCTTCTTTTACAAATCCTTGGGGAATACGCATGTAGACCTCCTCCTCTAAGTCACCGTGGAGGAAGGCATTATTGACGTCAAGTTGGTGTATCTCCCAACGCCTTTGTGCAGCTACTGCTAGCAAGCATCTTACTGTCACAAGTTTTGCTACCGGAGCAAACGTTTCATGGAAATCAATCCCCTCTACTTGCGTGAATCCCTTGGCTACAACATGTGCTTTATATCGCTCTACTTCGCCATTGGCTTTGTACTTTATTTTGTAAACCCACTTGGACCCAACGACATGCTTTCCGGGTGGCAAAGGTTTTAATGTCCACGTTCCATTCCTTTCAAGGGCTTCGATTTCTTTCTTCGTGGCCTCTCTTCAGTGCTCATGTTTTGTAGCCTGAAAGTAAGTCTTTGGCTTATCATGGGAACTGATGGCCGCCAAGAAAGCTTTGTGTGAGTGCGAAAAATTATTGTACGAAACATAGTGAGATAAGGGATATACCACCGAATTGCCTGTTGAAGGAGTAGATTGTGACGGAGCGAGGGAAGGTGGCATTCGTACTTCAAACTCATCCAGATACTTAGGTTGATGCCTGACCCTTTGACTTCGGCGGGAAGCCAGATCACCTTCCATGTGTGTCTCTGCGACTAGCGGGACATCTTCCACTGGCTCTTCATTCTGGATGTTGACTCCAATACCCTCCTCAAAAGGCTGAATGATGGGGTCATCAATAAGGGTATGAGGGTTTGTTTCTTGAATTTTTCTATGGTGAGTATCTTGCCCATTTTCTCTGTAGGGATACTTGTTTTCCAAGAAAATGATGTCCCTTGATGTGAATATTTTTCCACTTCCAATGTCAGATACCCTGTATCCTTTTTGCCCATTTGGATAACCAACGAATATGCAGGGCCTCCCCCTTTCATCGAACTTATCATGCTTCCCTTTCTCATGCACGTATACTAGACATCCAAAAGATCGCATGTGGCTATAGGAAGGTTGTTGATTAAGCAAGATTTCATAAGGGGTTTTATTTCCTGTGGCCTTGGTAGGAAGTCTATTGATTACATACACCGCCGTGAGTATGCATTCTCCCAAAAAATGAACTGATAATCCTGCATGGAATCTCAAAGCGCGTGCAGTTTCTAAAATATGTCTGTGTTTCCTTTCTACAACCCCATTCTGTTGGGGAGTGTAGGGACATGTTGTCTGTAGCATTATTCCATGCTCTTTGTAACATTGAAGCATGAAACTTGATTGGAACTCTCCCCCATTATCTGCTCTAATTTGCTTGACTCGCCTTTGAAATTGTGTCTCTACCATGTTCAAAAACAGAGGTAAAAAATGGCACACATCTGACTTATATTTCATCAAGTACACCCACACACCTCTGCTATAATCGTCTACTATTGTGAGAAAATAGTGAGCTCCTGTATGTGATGGTGTCTTGTAAGCACCCCATATATCGCAATGTATTAAATCAAAACATGCAGAAGATTTTATTGTGCTTTCAGAAAAAGGTAGTCTAGTCTGTCTTGCCCATACACATGAATCATAGTGTTTAACTTCACCTCCTCTTACTATATCAGAAAATGACTGTATTAACTTGATCTTGTTGTTGGATGTGTGACCCAATCTCCAATGCCATAATTCTTCTCTTTCAGTCTCTGTTGCCGCTAAAGCCACCCCATTGCTTTTTATTGGCTCAAGATAGTACAATCCGTCACGAAATCTACCCACTCCAATCAGGTTCTTCGAAGGTAAGTCCTATATAACACAAAGATTCGCAACAAAAATTAGTGCACAGTTATGATCTTTTGTTAGCCTGCTAACAGAAAGGAGATTGCATTTAAAATCAGGGATATTTAACACTTTATCAATGTGCATCCCATTTGGTAATTGTAGTTGCCCCATCTACTTCACTGGCACGCTTTCACTATTTGGAATTTTCACTGCCGTCATTCCATCCTTTTCTTTGGCATTTAAGATTTCACCATTGCAAGTAATATGTTCCGTTGCTCCTGAATCAATTATCCAAGATTGTGTAGGATTGATCTTACCAGCCATGTTTACTGTCGGTGGGTTCTGATTGAAGGCTTGAGAGGGTTCTCCTTCTCGGCCTAGAAATTGTAGGAGACGTTCATATTGCCCCTGTGTCAAGCCTAGTATCGGGTTACTCTCGTGACTGACCTGCGCAGCCTTGGGTTCTGACTTCTTGTTGTTTGATTTTTCCAGCTTCTTGCCTCGTCCTCCTCCTTTGCGCCATCCAGGCGGATATCCAATTATTTCGAAACAATCCTGTTCGACGTGTCCCCATTTTCCACAGTGCGTGCATTTTGGCTTCCCTTGCTCCTCATCTCCCAAATTTCTTTTACTGTTGCGTGCAAAATTGATTTGGAAAGCTGCTGCTTCGACTGTGGGTTTGCTCATAGATGAAATTTGCCTCTGCTGCTCGTCTTCCGCTGCCAGATGGTACGCCTGACCAAGGGTGGGCGTCGGCTTAGTGCTCAGGATTTGGGTTTTAATAGTGCTGAAACCGTCATCTAACCCCATGAGGAAGTCATATAGCTACTCCCTTTCTTTCATCTCAATGAATTGCTGCTGTAAGTTGCACGTACATCCACTGCAAATGCATTTCGGCCAGGATGCAATGGATTGCATCTCATCCCATAGGCCTCTCAACTTGGTGTAGTAAGAAGACACAGAAAGTTTCTCTTGTCTTAACAGAGCAATTGAGCGTCTTAATTCATAAGCTCTTGGAGCACTTACCTTTCCAAATCTTTCTTCTAGATCCGCCCATATTTCTTGTGCTGTTTGAGCATATCGAACACTGCTCCTAACTTCTTTGTCCATGGCGCTTTTCAACCATCCTTTAACCATTGCATCACAACGCAGCCAATTTCCCAGCTCTGGTGAATTCATGGCTGGCTTTGGGATCACTTCATCTATGAAGCCGATTTTGTTCTTGGCAAACAACGCATTGTTCATGTCGTTTACCCATTCTCCATAATTGCCTTCGTTGAGCATCTCGCTGACATAAATTTGTCCAGGACTGTCCGAGGCATGGACGTAGTATGGGGACGTCACATCCATACTACTGTATTTGTCGTTCTCGTTTAGACCTGACATGTAGCTATACCGAGAACAAGAAGGGTGATCCTTTGCGGCTCAAAGTTTCCAGGCTTTCGGCTCTGATACCATGAAGGAAACGTGAGCAGAAGAGAAATTATTCTGCATATCCTTTATTGCTTTAATGTGTTGCTTATATATACAACTCAATGAGCTTACATGTTTCATGCTTATCTACAGGGCTTATCAACAGGTTGGCGTAATCTATACATTAATAATATCTATACGTATTATCTCTAATTAGATGGCTTGAATCTAATCTTATCTCCAATAAAAGTAGCAATCCATTTCCACATGCTTTGTTCTTTCGTGGAACACAGGGTTCATAGCAATATGTAGTGCTGCTTGGTTGTCACAGAACAATGTTGTTGCGTCAACTTGAGGTGCCTGTAGTTCAGCCAGCAGCCATCTTAGCCATAGAACTTCGCTCACTGTCACCGCCATTGCCCTATACTCAGCTTCTGCGGAAGACTTTGCTACCACGGTGTGTTTCTCGTCATTTGACATCCACCCCAGTCCACATCGTTGTATGCTTCCAGGTATAAGCCTCCTGCTGTTGTCATCATAATTCCTTGCCCAGGTGTTGTCTTGAGGTATCGCAGGACTCGTTCGGCAGCCTCCATATGAACACGTTTTGGCGTTGCGACAAACTAGCTTAGTGCGTTGACGGCGAATGTTATGTCTGGCCTCGTTATCGTCAGATACAGCAGGCGTCCAACCAGTCTTCTGTATCTTGAAATGTCGACACCTGGTTCGCTACAGTCTGCTCGTAACTTAGCATTCTGTTCCATGGGGAATGGACTGGGTCGACACCCCTGCATACCTGATTCTTCCAGTATATCCAACGTATACTTTCGTTGACTAAGCGCAATGCCTTGTGGTGTTCTTGACACTTCAATGCCCAAGAAATACTTTAATGGACCCAGGTCTTTGATACTGAATTTCGCATTCAAATATCGCTTCACTTCTTGTATCTTCTCGCTATAATTCCCGGCTAATATGACATCGTCGACGTATATCAATGCCACAACAAACCTTTCTTCCCTTCTGTACGTAAACATTGAGTGATCCGCCTTTGACTGGTGAAAGCTTATCTTGATTAGTGCCTCTGTGAAGTTGCGATACCAATTCCTTGCTGCTTATCGTAGCCCATACAAGGACTTCTTTAACTTGCATACTCGAGTTTCTCCCTTCTTTACGAATCCTTGAGGGATGCCCATGTATACATCTTCCTTTAGATCTCCATGGAGGAAAGCATTATTTACGTCGAGCTGATGGATTTCCCAGTTCTTTTTTGCTGCACAACGAGCAAACATCTCACCGTGACAAGCTTGGCAACGGGCGCAAAAGTTTCGTGGAAGTCAATTCCTTCAACTTGTGTGAACCCTCTTGCCACCAATCGTGCCTTGTACCGCTTCACTTCCCCATTAGGCTTATATTTGACCTTATAGACCCATTTGGAGTCCACGACGTGCTTTCCCGGTGGTAATGGTTCAAGTGTCCATGTTCCATTCTTCTCTAGTGCTTCGATCTCTTTTCTCATAGCTTCCTTCCAATGTTCATGTTGTGAAGCCTGAAAGAAATTCTTTGGCTCATCATGGGATGTGATGGCCGCCAGGAAAGCTTTGTGTGAATGTGAAAAACCATCATATGAGATGTAGTGTGACAAAGGATATACTACCGAGTTACCTGACGGAGGAGCAGGTCGTGAGTGGACAATGGAGGGTGGCAAGTGTACCTCGTATTCTTTTAAGTGCTTTGGTTGTTGTCTCTCCCTTTGGCTGGGTCGAGCCTCAACCTGCTCGACATTATTGTCTTGCACTCCATTCTGGCTTTCTTCCACTGTTAACTCTATGTTTGCTGTTTCATCTTGATGCTACGAACTTGCCTCAAGTCTAGAGGCTTCCCTAACTTTACTATTGTTATCTTCTCTTGATTTGAGCGTTTGTTCTTCTTTATCTTGCACCAGTTTACGTTCCTGGTTCCAGTCACGATAGACTTTCTGTTGCTCCTGTTGTTCCATATACCTTTACGTTTCTGTAAGCATGGGAATTTGTCCTTGAAAAAGACCACATCCCGTGAGGTATATAGTTTTCTTGCTTCGACGTCGTAAACTCGATACCCCTTTTTATCATTTGGATATTCGAGAAAGATGCACGGTCTGCCCCTTTCACTGAATTTGTCCCCTGACTTTTGTTTGTGCATGTAAGCCAAGCATCCGAATACTCTTAAGTGGTCATACGTTGGCTTTCTTCTTAGAATCGTATGGGGTCTTGTTTCCTATCACCCTTGAAGGTAGTCTGTTTATGATATGCACGGCAGTAAGCACGCACTCTCCCCAGAACTCCACAGGTAGACCTGCATGGAACCTTAATGCTCGTGATATCTCAAGGATGTATCTATGCTTCCTCTTAACTACCCTGTTTTGTTGAGGGGTGTAGGCACATGTAGTTTGCAAGACCATACCTCGTTCCTTGTAGTGTTCCATCATTTCATTTGATTGGAACTCGGCACCATTGTCTGCTCTAATCCGCTTAACTCGTCTTCCAAACTGAGTTTCGACCATATTTAGGAACAAAGGCAGAAAATAACTCACATCCAATTTATGCGTCATTAAGCATACCCAAACTCCTCTACTATAGTCATCAACTATCATGAGGAAGTAATGTGCACCCAAGAGAGATGGTGTTTTATAGCCTCCCCAAATATCACAGTGAACTAAATCAAAACTTGCATTCGTCTTTATTGTACTTTCAGAAAAGGGCAATCTAGTTTGTTTCGCACGCATACATGAATCACAATGAGTGGTCTTTCCCCCCCTTTACAATGCTCGAATGTGACTGAATCAACTTTACTTTCACATTTGATGCGTGTCTTAACCTTCGATGCCACAACTCTAACTTGTCTCCTCCGCTGACTGCCATTGCCACCCCTCCATGTCGCATTGGCTCAAGGAGATACAAGCCATCACGATTCCTTCCTGCTTCAATCAGGTTCCTCGAACGTAAGTCCTGCATCACACAAAGGTCCGCAACGAAAGTTAATGCACAATTGAATTCTTTTGTCAATCTACTGATAGAGAGAAGATTGCATTTAAAATCTGGAATGTTCAACACATGCTGAATTTGCATCCCATTCGGCAAGCTTAGCCTCCCCATGCCCTTCACTGGTACACTATCTCCATTGGGTATTTTCACCGTCTCATGCTTTGCCTCTTTCACTATTTTGTCAAGAAGCTTACCATCACATATGATATGTTCGGTTGCTCCTGAATCGATTATCCAAGGTTGCGTAAAATAAAGCTTACCAGCCATGCTCACTGTTGGTGCATTCTGTTCGGTCGGTTTTGGCATCTCCCCCTCGTGTCCCAAATATTGGATCAATCGATCATACTGTGCTTGCGTCAGTCCCAGAATGAGACTGTTATCTGGGATGACTTGAGCTGCCTTTGGTCCAGGCCTTTTATCTGCCCATGATCCTGGTTTCTTATCACGTTTCCCTTTGTTCCATCCGGGTGGGTAGCCAATTATTTCAAAGCAGTCTTCCTCGGTATGCCCCAGCCTGTGACAGTGCTCGCACCTTGGTTTGTCCCTCTTCTCTGCCTTTAGTTCTCCACCATTCTTTCGAGTACCTTGGGTCTGAAATGCCGTTACTTCAGATGCTGTCTTGTGCGTTATCGATATGCTCCTTTGCTGCTCATCCTCGGCCACCAGGTGATAGGCATTACCGAGGCTAGGTGTTGGCTTGGCGGTAAGGATTTGTGTCATAACAGTCTCATACGCGTCATCTAAACCCATAAGGAAATCGTATAGTTGATCCCTTTCTCTTATTTTAATCAATCGCTTTTGCACATCACAAGTGCAACCGTTGCATGTACATTTTGGCCATGCCGAAATCGACTGTATCTCATCCCATAGGCTTTTGAGCTTTGTGTAGTAGGATGATACGGACAACTTCTCTTGCTTCAACAATGCTATTGCATGCCTCAGCTCGTAGGATCTGGGTGCGCTTTCCTTTCCGAATCTTTCTTCAAGATCCGCTCATATCTCCCGAGCTATTTTGGCATAGCGGACACTACTTCTAACCTCCTTGTCCATGGCGCTCTTCAGCCAGCCCTTTACCATTGCATCACAGCGTATCCAATTCCCAAGATCAGGCGAGTTTGCTGCAGGCTTGTCAATGGTTCCGTCAACGAAACCAATCTTGTTTTTAGCGAATAAGGCATTGCTCATGTCGTTTACCCATTCACCATAGTTCCTGTCATCGAGAAGTTCGCCAACGTAGATTTGTCCTAGACTGTTTGATGCGTGGATGTAGTAGGGAGACATCACGTCTACGCCCCTCCATTGGTTGCTTGTGCCTGACGTTCCGTCAGAACCTTCGTCTCTCAATCCAGCCATCCTAGATCAATCTGCGTCAGTGTATGCCGCGAGTTTGATTGCCAGGTTCGGCTCTGATACCATGTAGAATTTTCAGTATGGATCAAGAACAACCAACTTGTTATGTCTTTCATTGTACGTAGCACTTATACAGATAAAAGGATTATAGATAATGTCAAAGATAAAACATACATATGTACATATAAATCAGGTCGACCTACTGCCTTATCCTTATCTTAATCTTTCATTCCTTCATTGTGCCCAAGTGTCTATGGGGTAAACCGTACGTTTTCGTCTGTGATAGATTAATTTTCTTGATTGACTCAGAATATCTTAATTTTGCTCTGTTAAATCCTTCAAGAGAGTTCCGATATGTACCAAGATTATATCTTCCCCGCCCTTTCAATTCCATGTGTTGCTTTACTTTTGGATTTGGAGTGGATCAAGTATCCAATGACTACAAGGTCATTTTCATTCGGAGGAGGTGTTCAAAGGGTCGTGTACTACACTTTGTAGTTTATTCAATGACCAGAGATTCTTGGAGAGAACTAGATCACACTAATCTTGAGGATATTCATGATATTTATTCTTGGGAAAAATGCAATTCTTGCATTAATGGGGCTTATTATAGGGTGGATGGAAGATCAAGCAACAAGGTAAAGCTTGTAGCATTTCTCTTTGGCAGTGAAGAGTTTGAAGCAATACAAGTTCCAGATATTGCAGAACCAAGGGAGGAATTTCTTAGTCTGTTCAACTATAATGGTTGTCTTGCATTAAGTGTTTCTTATGATAGTGATATCTCTCATCAGTATTGTAGAGAATTGAGAAGAACTTGATTTATTCACAAAAGGGTGCTGCCTTTATAGGCACAATACATGAAAAACCTAGTTAGTCTAGGATACATAAAACCTAGATAGACTAGGATACAGACACCTAGATAGTCTAGGATACAACAAGCTACAGTAATAAACATAAATAATGATAAACATAAATAATTAAAAAGAAAATTAAAGTATTAATTTATCCTTTGTCGCTATTACGCCCCCGCAAGATGGTGGAGCTAATGATGACACCAATCTTGAGTTTAAGTGCATCAAAGCGTGGCCGTGGAAGAGGCTTAGTGAGGGCATCTGCAATTTGAGTCTCAGTTGGAATGTGATGAACAAGCAATTTTCCTTCAGTAACTTTGTCTCGTACAAAGTGATAGTCCAAGGCAATGTGCTTCATTTTAGAATGAAAGACAGGATTGGCACAAGCATAGGTAGCGCTAAGATTATCACAGTAGAGCGTAGGTGGCACTGGAAAAGAGACTCCAAGGTCATGTAAAAGAAACTGAAGCCAGTCAAGCTCACAAGATGCAGTGGATATGGAACGATACTCAGCTTCAGTGAAAGACTTAGCAATGGTGCGTTGCTTCCAAGAACTCCAAGAAATTGGCAAATTGCCATAATAAATAATATAGGCAGAGGTGGAATGAAAGTTATTAGGGTCTCCAGCCTAGTCAGAGTTCACAAACGCGACCAAACTAGGCACCTTATGAGGACGAAGAACAATGCCATGATTAGAAGTACGCTTGAGATAGTGAAGAAGACGTTTCAAGGCAGCAAGATGTAGGACGGTGGGCTTGTGCATAAATTGAGACAATTTATTGACAGCAAAGGCAATGTCAGGCCTTGTGAAGGAAAGATACTGCAAGGCACCAACTAGTCGACGAAACTCCGTAGCATCTGTGGCAGCAGACCCATCAACAAGACGAAGAGTGGTTGACTTAGAAAGTGGTGTAGCAACATCGTTGGCATCTTCCATATGAGCCCGGGAGAGGATGTCAAGAATATATTGCCGTTGAGAGAGAAAAAGACCCAAGGATGTGCGTATAACCTCCACACCAAGAAAGAAATTCAACTCACCTAAATCCTTTACGGAAAAGGCTGATGAAAGCATAAAGAGGAACTGCTACAAGAAGGCTTGGTTGTTCCCAGTAATAATGATATCATCAATGTAGACAAGAACATAAGAAACCTTCCCACCACGGTTGTAGATAAAGAGGGAGGAGTCGGCCTTGGAATTCAGAAAGCCTATACACAAAAGAAAGTTGGACAAGGACTTGTACCTGGCTCGTGGGGCTTGCTTCAAGCCATAAATGGCTTTCTGAAGATGGCAAACATGTGTTGGCCGAGTAGGATCAACAAAGGCCGGTGGTTGCCGCATATAAACCTCTTCAGAGAGATCTCCTTGCAAAAAGGCATTGTTAACATCAACTTGATGGAATGGCCAATTATGAGAAACAGCAATCGTAAGAACCAAGCGCACGGTAGAGGGCTTGACTACGGGACTGAAAGTTTCAGTGTAGTCCAAGCCAGGCCGTTGATGAAAGCCCTTAGCCACAAGAAGTGCTTTGTACTTGGAGATGCTACCATCGAGGTTGAACTTAGTACGAAAGACCCACCTGCAACCAACAACATTCTGAGAAGAAGTTGGGGGCACTAGTACCCTAGTATTGTTTTTCTGAATAGCATCAAGTTCCTGAAGCATTGCATTTTTCCAATTCGGATCTTTTAAAGCTGCAGAAGCTGAAGTGGGTTCTAGTGGAAGAAGAAAAGGTTGGGTCTTGGAAGCATGGCTTTGTTTGGCAGCTTGGGACCGAGTGACCATAGGGTGGTTGCGTTTGGGAGGTTCAAATGTTTGGGCAGGTGGTAAATTAGGTGCTAGTTGGGGGGAAGCTGTGTCTGGTGGAGGACGATGGCATCTTTTGTAGGTAACCGGGGGAACAGCAAAATGAGGGGGGGCTGGTGAAGTAGGGACTGGAGGAACCTCTTGAAGGAGACTACCAATTAAAAAAGGAGGTAAAGAGGAGAAGGTATCACCTGATTTGTTGAGTGCCAAAACATCGCTGTCAGAGTTGAACTAAGAAGGGATGAAGTCTATATTTCCAATGACTGCCGCTCCACAATCCCAAGAAAAATGAAAATCAGCTGAAATAGATTTTGAAGATGGAAAAAAAGAGGGAAAAGGAAAAATATGTTCATAAAAAACTACATGACGAGAGGTGAAAATTTTGGTAATGTGTGCATCAAAACAAAGATAGGCACTTTGGTTAAGAGAATATCCTAGCAAAATGCAAGGTCTAGACTTAGTTTGAAACTTGTGCTTATTATAAGGTTTAAGCCAAGGATAACAAAGACAACCAAAAACTTTTAACTTAGCATAGTTTGGATCTTGTTGAAAAAAAAAAAACAATAAAAGGTGACCTGTTTTGAATAATAGGTGTAGGAAGACAATTAATGAGATAGACAGCAGCTGCAAAAGCAAAAGTCCAATACGAAGAAGGCATATTGGCATGATGAAAAAGAGATAAACCAGTTTCAACAATATGGCGATATCTACGTTCAGCTATCCCATTGTGTTGAGGTGTGTGAGGTGGTGTGAGAACATGCGAAATCCCCTCTGAAAAGAGAAAGTGCTGTAGTTTTTGAAATTCTCCACCACCATCAGTATAAAGTTGGATAATTTTAGTATTAAAATATTTTTCAACAAGAAGCTTAAATTTTTTAAAAGTTTCGTAGACATCAGATATGTGTTTTAGTGGATAAAACCAAATATATTTACTAAAATGATCCACTAAGTAAAGATAGTAACGAAAACCATCAATGGAAGAAACTGGAGCAGGCCCCCAAACATCAACATAAATCAAATCAAGTGGACGTTGACTAGAAAGGGTAGAAACAATAACGGGAAGTTTGTGACTTTTATTGCAGTTGCAAGAATTACAAAAATTGGAATCGAGAGAGAAACTAGCTAAAGAATATTTAGATAAAATTAAATTCAGTATTTTTGTAGTAGGATGACCAAGAGACGACTTGGTTGTGGCTGAAACTCTGGGTGGAGATTTTAGAGTTGCAGCTGAAAGGAAATATAGACCATCCTTACTCTGCCTGCGATGTATTGGTGCCCCCGTTACAAGGTCCTTCACACAAAATGAAGAGGGAAAGAATTCAATAGAGGCATTATTAGACTTGCAAAATTGAGAAACAGAAACTAGATTATTAGCAATTTGAGGAACATGGAAGGAATCTGAAAGAGTAAAACAATGATTAGAGGTGTGTAAGGTAATAGAACCAGAATGACGTATAGGCAGAGAGTCCCCGTCACTAATGACAAGTGGATCAGGACCAGTGTACTCAGAATATTGACTGAAGGAGCCAAGGTCAGAAGTAACGTGATGTGAAGCGCCAGAGTCCAGAAGCCATGGTTTTTTGGTTGAGGTGGCAGCATTAACGGACGGGTGAGAAGAGAAGGCAGGACGATGAGTAGTGCAGTCCCAAGCTGTATGGCGAAACTCAAAACAAATCTGAAACCGTGGATTGTAGGGCCGACGACTACGTCCGCGATTGAAGG
>KK904932.1:0-18133 GCA_000696445.1 Aquilaria agallochum | reverse complement strand
AAGTTGAGTCTCACTATAAATACAACTTCTAGTGAGAAATTCGTAGGTCTCCTTGCCCTAGCCTCCAAAAAGGACAGCCACACTCTTCTCTTGCAATTCCTAGGAAGACGCAAGCTAGCACTATGAGTGCAAGAGAAACGGATCTACTGGGACGTGGTGGAAGCGTGGTGATCCCGAAAGGCTCGTGTGGATACCATAGAGAGCCTGAACACGTCAACTGTTCAGGGTTTGTGATTCGACTCTACAGTTGAGTGAGAGATATCAACCGAAAATTAGGTATGAAAATTTTCGGACACCCAGTTTACCCCGTTTCACTTGGATCTTGGAGGGTTTTATTTAAATTCCGCTGCGCTGTTTGGCTCCCGAAACCCATCAATTTGGTCTTCGAGGAAGTTCAACCAGGAGTCTACAAGCTCAGTGATACCGAAGGTGGAGAATTGAAAAATAAATGGCATTCAGACTCTTTGAAAAAATTCTACACTAAGAAAAAATTTTAAGAGAAAAATTGTACTACCTCTACCATAGGTGACTGACTGAACATGGTTGGCGCTGAAGGGGGAAAAACTAAATGTGGTTGTTTCTGAAAGTGCATGAGTAAAACTGTCCAATTTTTGTCAAAGGTAGTCAACCAAACATGGTTTGTGCTGAAGGTGGAAAAAAGAATATTGTTGTTCCCAAACATGGTTTGTGCCAAAGGTGGAAAAAAAATATGGTTGTTCCTGAACATGTCTGATTCCGAAGGTGCTTAACTATTTTTTGCACAAGTTGAGTCTAACCGAGGGTGATCGACCGAATATGGTTGGTGGCAGAGGTACTAACTTTCTAAGTCTTCAAAAGAATAGTATGACTCATAGCTGAAGATGGCTAAAACATCGAAGGACGAAGACAGTGTCTGAGGTCATATTAATTAAGGACTTAGCCAAAATTTTGAAGAAAGAAAAGTTCCATTTCATTAACATTTCATTACAAAAAGTACAAGGTGTAGAACTCCCTAAACAAAAAATAAAGAAGGCAAGGAAAATGAGGTGCCTATTGCTTGTCTTGCCCATCTTCGAGGTCTTTGGCATCTTTGGCTGGGTCATCTTCAAACTCAGCCTCTTCGTCCGCACCAACTTCGATCGCTAAAGGAAGGAGAGTGGGAAGGTTGAGAAACTTTACCCTTGACCGTTCCGAAGATGGTCCTTTAGGAATATCCAAAACCTCCAAGAAAGAAAGGTCAAGGTCAATAAACTTGGACAAGACTTGGTGCTGAGCAAGGTAAAAACCATCCTGGCAAGAGGACTTAGTCGCCTCATCGGACTTAGCCTTCTTCACCTTCAAGTCCTCCAGCTCTTTCTTAAGGACCTCGACCTCTTTCTCCAGCTTTTTCTTCTTTTTCTTCTTCTTCTTCTTCTTCAGTAGATTGACCTTAGCCAGCAGTTTGGCATTGAGCCCCAGCATCTTCGTAAAATCAGCAACAGCTTCCTCCTTCTCCTTCTGGAAGTCCTCATTCACCAAAGTAAGAGCCACTACCCTTGTGCCAAGGTCCATTACCTTGGAAGAAAAGTCTTCCAAGAGCTCGTTCTGGCTCTTTAGCACCTCATCCTGAAGGCTAGCCAGGTCTTCTTTTTCAATTTTATTAAGCTCATCGTCCTTGATGACTGAGCAGGCAAAAAGTTCCTTGGCTTTTGCCAAGTTCTCCTCTGACCAAGTACGGACTGAAGATTGTTTCACTACCCAAGCTCGAAAAAATCCACTGTATGCCAAGAGCTGCAAAAGGGGAAGATTCCGAATAAGGGACAAAAGGCAACAAAGGCTCAGAAATTCTCTATGTCCTAAAGGGTTAAAGTCTACTTGGGTAGCTTGTTCGCTCATCCTCACAGCGAGGACCTCCTCATTTGGGCACTCCTCTGTTAAGGAAGAAAAGGTGGCATTCGTCATAATGCCCTTCGCCATGTGAGGGGTCATCTTCTGGCTATCCTCGGAGAACAATTCCATGTCCTCCGTGAAAGTCCAGAAGGGCTCCCTCGGAAACTTATTTCTCGGGATTTAGGAGTCCCGAACTTCCCTAGGGAGCCTGCACTCCTTCGCCTTCAAAGTCATGCCAAAGTTCCATCAGAATGTTATCCCTTAGCCATTCTTCTATAAGGTCTAAAATACAAAAAATTCCTAAACTCATAGAAGAATGGCTAAGGGACAAACCTAGGGGAAGTTTGGCGTTGTCTCCATTGGAGTCACTGACGTCGAAGACCTCGGTAAGAATACCTTTGCCCTTTCTTCTTCGGCACTCTTGCAGTTCTTCAGCTGAAAGCTCCCTGACCAAATTCCCCAACATCTCGACAGTCGCATTAGGACTCAAAGGGGTGGAACTAATGGCCGGTTCCGAAGGTGGGTCGGCACGAATAGGAGTTTGATCCAGCACCTCCACTTCCCCTTTGGGCGGAGGTGGAAGGGAGTCCTCCTTGGCTTTCTTTGACTTCGATGCCGAAGAAGGACCACCAGGCGCCTTCTTCATTTTAGGCGTTGCCTTCTTCTTTTGTTGCTCCCCCTTCTCGGCCTAACCGAGGAAGAGACTCTTATAGAACGCTATAGATTTGTCAGCCATCTCTAAAAAAAGAAGAACATCAGTGTATGTATGGAAGGGAATAAGTAACAAAAACTGGAAAGGGGCTTACTCTCTTTAAGTTTTGAGTACGTTAGTTCGCCCCAAAGGAGCATGACCAACCACGCTTTCTTCCCATCAACCAAGGGATTTGGTATGCTTTCATTAGTGACATGATCCTTGATTACCCCAAGTTCCCAAAGGACCTCTTCAATCATGAAGCTCCATTTGATGGGGAAAGGGTAGAGCGCAGAGGGACCTCGGGACCCCAATCCGCTACCGCCCAAATACGGTCGTCAAACTCTTCAAACTTGGACTCTAGCTCTAAGGTTAAGAGCTTCCTTGGGTCCACTACATGGTATCAAGAGTCCTCAAACCCCATTTGGCCGACATGTTCTTCCACTACTCATCCACTTTCAGAAAAAAGAACTTCTTCTGCTACCCTCGCCAGTTGTCCTTTGTTCCAAAGGTGAACGTATATTTCTTGCACCCAGATCCCTGAAAGAGCAAGAAGTAGAATATGCCCTTCAGAACGTGGTGGAGTTTGTAGTATTGCATGAGAAAAATAAAGTGGGGCACTATGCCGAAGACCCCACACATGCAAAAAAAAGCGTTAAAGTAGGAGTAGGAGTTTGGGGGAAGTTGGTTGGCGCCTATGCCATGGAATTGGCAAAAGTCACAAACCATCTTCAGAGCAGGGTACCGAAGTCCCACCTTTAGCTGAGCCCTGAAGACGGTAACCTCGTCTGAATGAGGAGCATAGCTAGGCATACCTAGACTAGGTAGCCTGGTGATGGCATAGGAAGGGAGAAAAAATTTAGCCAACCACTTGTTCACTTTCTCTGAAGTGGCACAACTCGGATAAGAGTTAAGTGGGAGCCAACTCTCAGGAATGGGATGAGCTTCTATACAATAATAAGACATATTCAAGGATGGAGGAATCTGACCTCAAAAAGGTAAAGGGAAAGGAATTGAAACAAAAAAAGAAAGAGGACTTCCGAAGGTGACCCACCTAGTTCGATACGAAGACAATGACTTCAGAAATAACCACAACTCGCCAGAAATCACTCCACTGCTAGCACCACCACAAAAAAGGGAAAAGGGCAAGAGGAAATTAGAGAGCAAAAGAGAGTGAAAGCTCAAAAGTGTGGGAAAATCTGAAGGAGGAAGGGTTTATATAGATAGAAGGAAGTAGGCGAAGCGTTGCCATAATGACCCTTCATAGGTGAAAGGACGTAACCGATGTAATGGATATGACCATTCACCAGTCACCTGATCACACATGTCACCTGACAGGAGAAACAAGGGCACACCTTCTGACAGCTAGCAGACCTATGCAAGCCTAGCCCGAAGTGACACATCTACTTGGTCAGATGTTACCCACTCTGAGGTAGTCCAGTTATGGTGCCAAAATTGTGCATTTAAACTCCCAGGTTTGGTGTGTCCTGTAGGTCATTAGAACAACACTCCTAGTGTACATACTCAAGTTACCCTCTTGAGCACTATGTAAATACATGCATATTGGTCTAACCATAACGCACAAGTTTACATCTATGCACACTATGGTAGCTAAGAAGGAAAACACTAGCACAAGTCTTAGTTTCGGCTTCCACACATTAGGCAATCTTGTTAAGTTCTAGTGGCCAGCTACTGCACCTGTAACTTCCACTAATAAACTGTATCATTCTAGCCACATAGCCCCCTGTTTTCTTTGCTCCATTATCAAGTAGAGACTTAGATCAAAGAAAGGAATTTTTTTTTACACCAATAGCCCACCTATGGACCAAGTTATGGATTTTTTAAGTTGGTTACAAAATTCTGACCAAATGAACAGTAACTCAGCCAAATTTGCAATGTCATATCTTTGGGTACAAGCATCCAAATCCGGAAATTCAAAATTTCAGTTCAACCTCTAGATGTTTTCTAGGTGTGGTCAAAATTTAATACCAATATTCATTATACATAGGGAGGTATTAAACTTTATGTACATGGTCAAAATTCTGGCAACTTTTGGACCATTTTGCCCATACAATTTTTCCAAACCATGCAAACACTTCATTCACAAGGGGAAAGCCCTCCAAGGCTATCCCATATAAGTATATTACACATAGGAATTACATTCCTTTTCTTCTAATAACTTTATGTGGCCAAAACAGAATTTACAAGTAAGCAGCCCATCATTTACACTTAGGCAGCTTTGCACCACATCACTTACATAGCCAAAACATTACTCAAATGTTCACATACTTGTCTCATTTTACATACACACATATACATGAATATATGCACTACAATATGGTGTTAACTTAGCTAAATACGCACCCTAGGTTACAGGAGGTCCTGAGACACAATGGACTCCAAAAACAGGATGCTGGACAGCTGCTGCCCAACACAGTAAGTACCACTATTAAAAATACCACATATGCTCCTAAAATCACCAAAATTTCCAGATCATAACTATACATATGGAAGTTCATGTACCTGAAATTTAAGATTAAAACTCAAACCACAAGGGTTAGTTTGAAGGTGATCTTTCAGCTGGACCTGAAATGACAGAATTGAGGGGAGTAAGTTTCATTGAGAAACTTAGTAAGGGTAACACTTGGATTCAATAGGCAATGTGACCATCATTAAAACCTGCATCCAAAGACACTAAAACAAAAAAACCACAATGCATATATACAAGATATAGCAACCAAATGCGGCAGCCATTCAGAACAAACAAACACATGAAATGTGGCAGCAACATATACCATAGGTTAGTCCATAAAACATGTAATAAACATAAGTAAATCACTATGGAAGCCCTCCTCAAGATAATTCTTGGTCTTAGGAGGATTTTAACACTAGTTAGTACTAACTTTGGGCTCTAGAAACCCTCATTTCATTGCCATCTTTATGCACTTGACAATAGGTCACAAAACCTTCAGTAAGTGCACTCCCCTTAATAAGCTTGGTTCATCAAGCTCATGGCTCTCTTCCAAGGTTAGCCATAGCTCCATGGATGTTTGAAAATATAGAAAACAACCCATGAGAGCAAGAGAACCCTTACCAAAGTGGGTAGGCCGAAAATCAAGCTTGATCCTTGAACTATGCAAAAAATAGCTATAGTTGGCTTCCAATTGCTTCCTTTTGGCTTCAATTTCAATCAATTAAAATTTTGAAGGTGTGGTGGCTATGGAGGAAGTATGGATGTGTTCTTGGGCTGGGGGAGGACGAAAATGAGAGGGGGATAAGTGATTTGGCCACTTAAATGGCCCTAAATGAGCTTAAGGGCACCAAAACACACTTAAACAAGCTTAACCTTGCTTTATGTCATTTTCCTTTTAACTAATTATGGTTTCTTTGTCTTAAACTCATCGGTACACATGTGCCCAACATTTTTAACTAATTAACAAGTCTTGGCTGCCTCCCCCAAGGTGGGATAACCCCAAAATTCCACCCTTAGACTTAAGTCAAAAGCTTGAACACCATAAGGTTTACACTAGGACATTTACGTCCTTATTGCCTTTAGCGTTTCCTTTGTCCAAACTTGTGTTCCATGAGTAATTTGGTCCTCCAATAGCAGTTCCATACCATTTATATCCTTCCCATAACTCTCCAAGTCTCTTTCTTGCGAGTTTTGCAATTGAGTACCCGAATTTCCAAAACGTTACAAAAAAGTCCATAGGTTGCTTGACAAACAAGCAATCCTTAAGGCTTTACTTGGGGGCCAAGTTACCAACTTGGAACACTTTTAAGGAGGTATTGATCATGCCTTTTACCCCCCATACTTCAATCACTATGGTGAGAATTACACAATATAATGGTTTTTAGCCATCATGACACTTGTAATTCTCACATTTTGTGAGGTGGTAACAATCCTCCCCCCCTTAAGGATTTTGGTCCTCCAAAATAGCCTTTAGCTTCAGGTATTCTTCATGATACCTTTCCATAAGGTCTTTTTTAGTGTTGCTTCTCTTTCAGAGTGGTGTGACCACTGAACTTTAACCATGGGAATATGTATGTTTCTTAACCTTTTGGTATCCTTGGCTAAGATAGCTATAGGTTTCTGTTCATATATCAAGTTAGGTTCCAACTGTATGTCTTCCACTACAATAGCATGCTTTGTGTCCAATAGACACTTCTTAAGCATACTGATGTGAAAAACATTATGAACACTTGACATGCTTGGCAGTAGAGCTAACCTATATGCTACCTTTCCAACACTGTCCAAGATCTCATAAGGATTGATGTATCTTAGAGCTAGCTTGGTTCTTTTGCCAAGTTTGACAGTGCCTTTGGTTGGTGCAACTTTCAGCAAAACATTGCCACCAACCTCAAATTCCAAGTCTCTCCATCTTTTGTTCAAATAGGCTATGGTCCTTTAGGCGCATAGAGTTGGTCCTTGAAGTACTATAATCCTTGCTTATAGGCAAAGGATTCATACAAGGAACCTTTTTCCTCTCCTGAAATCCTTTACAGTCTTTGGTCTTTCCCACTCTTGCACTGCCTTCACCTTTTCAGGGTCTGCCTTAAGGCCTTGTGCATCTATGATGTGTCCTAGGAAAGACGCTTTCCTTATCTAGAATTCACACTTGGATAACTTGGCATAAAGCTGATGCTGCAACAGAGTCTTTAAGACAATCTTTAGATGATGTTCATGTTCATTTTCATCCTTGGAATACACTAGGATGTCATCAATGAACACAACCACAAATTTGTCCAGATGTGGTCTGAGCACCCTGCTCATCAAGCCCATGAAAGCAGCTGGGGAATTAGTCAAACCAAATGGCATGATTGTGTACTCATAATGCCCATATCTGGTCCTGAATACAGTCTTAGGAATGTCCTGTTCCTTTACTCTAAACTGGAAGTATCCAGATCTCAAATCTATCTTGGAGAAGATCTTAGCTCCCTTGAGTTGATCAAACAGATCCTCAATCCTAGGGAGTGGATACTTGTTCTTGATAGTCACTGCATTAAGCTTCCTGTAGTCAATACATAGTCTCAAAGATCGATCCTTATTTTTCACAAAGAGAACAAGAGCTCCCCATGGTGAAACACTTGGCCTTACGAACCCTTTTTTAGGAAGTTCATCAAGTTGTTTCTTGAGCTCATTCATCTCTGTGATAGGCATTCTGTAAGGAGGTATGGATATTGGACTAGCTTCTGGTTGCAGCTTGATTTCAAATTCCATCTCCCTTTGTGGAGGAATACCTAGCAGGTCTTTAGGAAAGACTTGTGGAAAGTCTCTCACTATAGGTATTCTGTCCACTTCCTTATCACAGTACAAGTCATTTAATGCATAACAGTAATCATGCTCAGAAATCACAGGTATCTCATCTAATACCTCTAGCTCCATGCCATGCATTTTGATGCCTTTCCGCATCATCGTTGTGTGACATGGTGAGCCTGGAGTAAAGACTGCCGGTGAGAGAACGCTTGGGTGAGGAAGCTCCTGAGGGAAGAAGGCTGCGAAGACTCAGAAAAACAGGGGTTAGAGGTCCTCGGAATGTTTTTCTGGGGAGGAGCCTCCGACGCCCAAGTTAGTGTTTGGGAATGAAGGGTAAGTAGAAAGTAGAAAGATTCCCCCCTGGAGTCCCATTTTTTCTTACCTGGGATGCTTACCGAATATTTATAGGGAAGTGAATAGTAGAGGTTCATTTGACATGGCCGGCCCAGATCGTGACACGTGTTCGGCTAGATACGATCCATACCTTCAGGGAGAAGGGGAACATTTAGCCGGCCATAGGCCACCTGGCCAGGAGCCTAGGCCGCGCGAGGGCATCATGTCAAAGTGTGTCTGGGGGCAGCGTGTCAAGGATGTGTCAGAGGCTCCGTAATTGCTTCTGCCGAACTCCCGAGGTCCCTTAGGTAGAAGAGAGCTCTTTGGAGCAGGAGAACTATCCCCCGAGATCACTTTAGTAATCCAGGAATATCTTCGCCGAGGGTGGTCTCCTTCGGGGACGTCCTTCTTTGGCGAAGGTGGTCTGGTCGTCTTACAAAGGGTGACGATGGACCGTTTTCCTGAGGTCGGTACTGTCGTCTCTAGGGATGATGATGTACTACCGAGGTCGGATGTAAGAGGGGCAGACACCCTCCTTTTCGAAGTTGGTGCTTTCCTTTCCGAGGGCGGTGCCTTACCCGAGCCTGCGGGTTTGAAGGATGATAGGCACTTTGGCTATCACATGCCCCCCATGAAAAGTCAATGTGGAGACTACGGCTAAGTCTCCCAGAGGACCTTTTGCCGGACTTCAAGCGAGACATTGCTCAAGGAGGCATTTCGTCATCCGAAGGTGTTCCTTCCTGGTCGAGGTGTCATCACCCAGTCCTTTGGTGATCTAGGGGCGCGTACTGCCTTTATTTTTACTTTTTCTGTTGCAGCTTAGTGAACCGACGCATCTCGAAACAAGGGGTGTTAGGTATGGATAAGCGTGCCTGGGTTTTCACGATGTCAAAAAGCGTGTCCTAGTTTCTAGTGTTGGATGACACGTGGCGCACGATGGTTGGGAGAAGTCACGTCGATTACACCAGCCGCGTCTTTTAACCTTCAAGGGGCAGTTATGGCGACGGTTCGCCTTCGCAGGGTAGTTATGGCAACGATTCGGCTACCCCTGTTCGGCCTATATAAACCCTTCTTCCCCTCATTTGCTATCTTTTATTCTTCTTTTGCTTTCATCTGTTTCTGAGCTTGACCTTCTCTTCCTCCTCTTTTGACGGCAGTGTAAGTAGCAGAGCGATTCCCGGCAACCATCTATGACGGCGTCTAGGAATCCAGACTTCGGCAAAATTTTCAGTGGGTCTTTCCTCCCATAGTTCTTTCTTTCTCCCGAGGTTGTTTTTTTCTGGAGTTTTGCTTTTCTGAAGTCCTTCTATTCTCTTCCTTCAATTTTCCTGAGGTTGCCTTTCTTCTTTTCTTGCGAAATGTCAAATCCTACTCCATCGATGGCCGTCCGTCCTACTCCCGAAAGCTTTCTCCCCCTCGAGTCTCATCCATGCTGTACCACTTCGTAAAAGATGATGAAGTGGATAGCAAAATACTATCTCCCTTCTTACGTTGTTCCAAGGTTACCTCTTCTGAGTTCATATGGCTTATAATGCCCATTCGGGTGAAATCACTGTTTACCAGGCCCAATTGAAAGCCAGTCTTCGGTACACTCCCCCTCAGATGGTATACGAGTTCTGCAAGTTTCACGGAATTGCCGTCAACCAGCTCCCTCCTAATTCTTATTCTTACTTCAACTCTTTTCTTTGCATGTGCGGGGTTTTTAAGATACAGCCACACTTTCTTTTCTTCCTGCAATACTACAAGCTCCACCCAATCCCGAAAGGTGGCTTCTACTTCTTGCTTCCCTGAGGGTCCGGGAGCAAAAAATTCACTTTCACCTTCGACAATAGGGATAGCTGGCGGGGGTTGGCAGAAGAAATTCTTCTTCTTGTCAGTTCCCGAATTCTGGAGCTACATACCGACCAGGTGGGCTTCGGGCACACTTAAGATCGATGTTATCGACCCTCGGAAGCTTCTTACCCTGGGGCCGGCTGCTGAGTTCACCGACTTCGACCGGTGTATTCGGGCAGTTGCGGACTGGGACCCCGAGGTCCCTCCACGCTCCTTATATCCCTTTCCCATTAAATGGGACCTCATGACTGAAGAGGTCCTTCGGGAACTAGGAGTGATTCACGCACACAAGTCTAACCCGAACATGCCCGTGCCTGTTCTCCCGGGGAAGAAAGCATGGTTGGTGATGCTTCTTCGGTGCGAGATTTCGTATGAGGCTTTTTCCGAGAGTAAGTTATCTTCCAAGTTTTACTTACATGTGTTCCTTTTGGACTTACACTGATGTCTTTTTCTTTTGCAGAGATGGGCGATCAATTTGCGGATTTTGCAAGTCCCTTTTTCTCGGTCAGGCCGAGAAGGGAGAGCAGACGCAGAGGAAGGCACCCGCGAAGAGGAAGAAGACCAGCAGAGGGCCGTCCAAGGCAAAAAAAGCCAAGACGGATGCCCTTCCTCCTCCCGAGGATGTTGCAGAGGCCGAGGATCTGCCCGAGGCCCAAGTAGTTCAGCCTCCAGAGCCTGTTGTCAGCTCCATTGCCTGGAGTCCCACTACTTCGGCGCATCTTCCAGGCTCTTTGGCAACAGGTCCTTCTACTGAGGAGCTTGAGGAGCGCCGAAGAAGTAAGGGTAAACATGTCCCTGCCGAGATAAAGGAGGTTCGGGACTCCGACGACGATGTCGCCGAGGTGCCGCCAGGTTTGTCCCTTAGCCAATCTTTAGTGCTCTCAATTTTGTGACTTGAAGATTAGTGCCTTAATGGAATTTTTCCTTCACTTTGCAGAGGAAATGGCGCCCTCGTCATGGATGGTGGAGCATGCTCGGAGGTGGGTCCTTCGGGATTCCCATATCCCGAAGGATAAAATTCCGATGGAGCCTTTCTAGGCTTTCACGGAGGACATGAATTTGTTCTCCGATGACTGCCAGCAGATGGCCCCTCAGATGGCGAGAGGGGTTCTCACTCAGGCTTCGTCCAAAGCCATCACCGAGGAATGCGTGAACGAGGAAGTTCTCGCTGCCAAAATGTCTGAGCATGCTGCCCAAGTATCCTTTAGGCCCTTTATGAATTTTTCTTCCCAACTTTTTCTGAGTGTTTGGCTTTCCTTGTGTAATTTTCACTAAAGTGTTTTCCTTCCCTTTTTGTAGCTCCTGGGGTATAGTGGATACTTCTGAGCTTGGGTAGCGAATCAGTCTTCGGTCCGAGCCTGGACTAAAGATCGCCCGAAAAAGGCCAAGGTCTTCTGCGCCAACTCGGTCGTCAAGAACGCCGAGTTGAGCCGAATAGCCAATGAGGAGGTCACCAAGCTTCGGGAGGAATTCATGAAGGGCCAGGAAGATCTCCTGCAGGATTTTTCCCAAAAAATGTCAACCTTGGCACGAAGGTCATCAACTTGACTTCGGTGAATAAGGCTTATCAAAAGGAGAAAGAAGAAGACTCCGCTCTCCTGGCGAAGGCCCTCGCTGACAACGCCGCCCTTCAAGCCGAGGTTGAGGCTTTGAAGAAGAAGACAAAGAAGAAGAAGAAGATGAAGGAGTTGGAGAAGGAGGTGGCCAATCTGGAAAGCGAGGTGGAAGAGCTAGGGGACAAACTGGACCAGGCCAACCAGGCAACCAAGTTTGGCTTCCAAGACGGTTTCTGCCTAGCTCGACACCAAGTCTTGGCCAAGCATCCAAACCTTGACCTCTCTTTCCTGGCTGCCTTGAACATTCCTGGGGGACCTTGCTGGACTTGGTCGAAAATCGAGTTCCTGAACCTCCCTTTTGCCCCTCATTCGGCGCCGATGGCGACGACTAAGGACAAAGGGGAAGGAGCATCTCATGACACCAGGGTCCTTTAGATTTCTTATGGCTTTACTTTTTCTCCTTCTTCTTTTTTGTAGTATTTTTCTTGTAACTTCCTTCTTGTAATAAAGTCTCCTTAATAATACTTTCTCTTTCAAAATTTGGCTAAGTCCCCCATAACTTTGTCTCCAAGGGTTGTCTTGACCACTTTCGGTCTGGGACCCTCAGTAAAATACTAACTTCAGGAGAATGCTAACTTCAGCGAATTCCTTAAGTCAATAATTGACTTACTTTCAAAAGAAGTGTTCGGTTGATGCATTCTTCAGGGGAAATGACTCAATAAACTCTGGAGGAAAAATGCCATTTTCACAAGTACTTATTTGCATCTTGTTCGGTAGGATTCCTTTGGTGTAATTATTCTTCCCAAAAATTTTCTGTACTTAGAAAAATTTCTAACTGTACAATTTTCAGACAAATTTCTAAGCGTAGAACTTCTTCAAGGCATCTGAGTGCCAAGTATTTTTCAGTTCTCCACCTTCAAGATTGCCGAGCTTGTAGACTCCTTTCCGAACTTCGTCTAGGACCAGATAAGGTCCCTCCCAGTTAGCTCGAAGTACTCCGTGAGACGGTCTTCGGGGTTCAAACTCAGCCTTTCGGAGAATGAGGTCTCCCTTTTCGATTTTTTTTTCCTGACACGTAAGATTGCGGCCGTAGCCATTCTTTGCTGGAAGGCTTTTCTCCTGAGTTCGGCCACTTCTCTATGTTCGTAAATTAGGTCGAGTTTAGTTTTCAATCCGAGGTCATTCCCTTCTTTGTTGAACACTTGTACCCTGACCGATGGTTGGACTACCTCGATGGGGATAATGGCCTCCACACCAAAGACAAGTGAAAAAGGCATCTCACCTGTGGCTCTTCGGGGCGTTGTTCAGTAATTCCATAGCACGCTAGGAAGTTCCTCTGGCCATTTTCCCTTTGCGTCCCCCAATCTCTTTTTCTGGCCTTCTTTTATGGTTCTGCTGGATACCTCTACCTGCCCGTTACTTTGAGGATGGGCTACCGGGGCAAAGTGTAGCTTGATGCTGAGGTCAGCAATGAATTCTTGCAACCCCTTGTTTGTAAACTGGGCGCCATTGTCAGCCACTATTACCCTTGGTTTGCCGAATCAGCATATGATGTTCTTCCAGACAAATTTTTGTATGTGTTTTGCCGAAATTGTTGCCAAGGGCTCTACCTCGACCCATTTAGTGAAGTAATCTACTACAATCACGCAAAACTTCACTCCTCCAAGTGCAGTTGGGAGCGGCCTGATGAGGTCAATGCCCCATACTGCAAATGGACAGGGATAGTTGGCCGAGGTTATTAACTCCGAGGGTAACCTCTGGACGTTGGCGTGTTTTGGCACTTGTCACATTTTCGGACAAATTGCCTTGCATCTTTCCTTAGGGTAGGCCAGAAGTAACCCTGGCGAAGTATCACTTCGGCAAGGCTGTCCGTTCCTATGTGGGAACCACAGGCCCCCTCATGAACTTCTTCGAGGACTATTCTGACATCCTCTTCTTTTACGCACCACTGCAAGGGACTTGTATACACTTGTCTATACAATTCATCCCCGATGAGGAAGTATCTGCTGGAGCATTTTTTGCACCTTTGTGGCCTGGGTTGGGTCTTCGGGTAGTACCGAGGTTGCCAGGTATTTTTTGATGGAATCTTGCCATCCTGCTTCTGAGGCTGCTATGCACATTAGCCCAATGCTAGGTTGTTTTAGTACCTCTGTAGGTTCTTTGGATTTGGCCAAGGTATCAACTTGAGCGTTATTCCTTTGGGCGCATTTTCTATTTGTACCAAACCAAACTCTTTAATGAGCTCCTTGATAAGGTTGTGGTATTTTTCCAAGGTTGGATCCTTTGTGGTGTAATCTCCTTTCATCTATCGGACTACTAGCTGCGAGTCGCTGCGGGCCTTAAGGTTTCTTACACCGACTCTTCTGGCCAGTTTTAGTCCTGCTATGAGAGCTTCATATTCGGCAATGTTATTGGTGACATCAAAACCAAATTTGATAGCTTTGGTGGCTTCCATGCCCTTGGGACCCCGAAGGACCATGCCAGTGCCTTGGTGTTCGGCGCCTGAGGCTCCATCGACGAAGAGTTTCCACTCGGGTTCAACCCTTATCAGATCTTCCGAGGTGAATTCAGCATCCTCGATTCCTAGGATTTCGATGATGAAGTCTGCCAATGCTTGGGCCTTTATTGTTACCCACTCCAAGGTAGTCCAGTTATGGTGCCAAAACTGTGCATTTAGACTCCCAGGATTGGTAATGTTTGTAGGCCATCAGAACACTACCCTTAGTGTGCATACCCAAGTGGCCCTCTTGGGCGCTATGTAAATACATGCCTATTGGTCCAACCATCACACACATATTCACATTTCATGCACACCATGGCAGAAAAAAAGGAAAACACTAGCACAAGTCTTAGTTTTGGCTTCCACACATTAGGCAATCTTGTTAAATTCTAGTGATCAACCACTGCGCCTGTAACTTCCACTAATAAACTGTATCATTATAGCCTCATACCCCCCTGATTTATTTGCTCCATTACGAAGTAGATACTTACAGAAAACCAAGGAATTTTGTTTTACACCAATAGCCCACCCATGGACCAAGTTATGGATTTTTGAAGTTGGTTACAAAATTCTGACCAAATGAACAGTAACTCAGCCAATTTTGCAACGTCATATCTTTGGCTACAAGGATCCAAATCCTGAAATTTCAAATTCCAGTTCAACCTCTAGATGTTCTCTAGGTTTGGTCGAAATTTCATACCAAGATTCATTCTACACATGGAGATATTAAACTTTAGGTACATGGTCGAAATTCTGGCAACTTTTGGACCATTTTTCCCATACAATTTTTCCAAACCATGCAAACACTTCATTCACAAGGGGAAAGCCCTCCAAGGCTATCCCATACATGTCCAATACACATATTAATTACATTCNATACCATTCATATCCTTCCCATAACTCTCCAAATCTCTTTTGTAAAAGTTTTGCAATTGAGTACCTGAATTTCCAAAATCTTACAAAAAAGTCCATTGGTTGCTTGACAAACAAGCAATCCTTAAGGCTTTTATTGGAGACCAATTTACCAACTTGGAACACTTTTAAGGAGGTGTTGATCATACCTTTTACCCCCCACACTACAATCACTATGGTGAGAATTACACAATATAATGGTTTTTAGCCATTATGACACACTTGTAATTCTCCCATTTTGTGAGGTGGTAACATTTATTGCCCTTCTTGGATCATAGGTGATGTCATATTCTTTGAGCTCGATACACCATTTTGACAACCTTCCCGAATGCTCTACCTTTTTCATTATGCCACGTAGGGGTAGGTTGCTTCAGACGATAATGGGATGTCCTTGGAAGTAGGGTCGTAGCCTTCTGCCCGCAAGCACTAAGGCATAGATGGCTTTTCGGAGCAATGGGTACCTGACCTTGGCACCATGCAAGGACTTGCTCACATAGTATACTGGCCACTGCCTCCCACCCTCTTCTTTCACTAGGACTGAACTCACAGCTTTTTCAGTGACGGCGAGACCCTCTTCTTTCACTAAGACCGAACTCACAGATTTTTCAGTGACGACGAGGTAGAGGATGAGAGGTTCTCCTTCCCGAGGTTGCCGAAGTGTTGGCAGATGGGTTTGGTAACTTTTATGCTCGTCCCAAGCTTTTTAGCATTCTAGGTTCTAAGGGTGCCCTCAACTCCAGAGTTGCCTTCGCTCCTGGGTGTTTTAGTAAGTACCTTAAAGAATGGCCAACATTGGTCACCGTACCTGGAGATGAACCTACTAAGAGAAGTGATTCTTCCTGCGAGCCTTTGTATATCTTTGATGGTGGTAGGTGTTCAAAAACCTAGCAGGGCTTCGACCTTTTCAGGGTTGGCATCTATCCCCCTTTCTGATACCATAAACCCGAGGAACTTCCCTGCACTTACTCCGAACACGCACTTCTCGGGGTGAAGGCGAATGTCAAACTCCCGAAGTCATTGAAAGGTCTCACTTAAGTCGTCAATATGATTACTAGGCATTCTGCTCTTAACTATCATATCATCGACATATGCCTTCATGTTCCTCCCAATCTGAGAGTCGAACACTTTATTCATCAACCTCTATAGGTAGCCCCTGCATTTTTAAGCCCGAAGGGCATTCTGACGTAGCAGTAGGTACCAACGTCGGTGACAAAGGCGGTTTTTTCTTCATCTTTAGGGTCCATCCAAATTTGATGGTACCCACTGAAGGCATAGAGGAAATTGAGAAGACCGTATTCGGCGGTTGAATCCACCAATTGGTCTATAGCTAGCAAAGGGTAGGAGTCCTTTGGACAGGCATCATTTAGGTTCCGAAAGTCGATGTACATTTAGAGCTTTTCACTCCCTTCTTTTGTGGCGATGACCACATTGCTAAGCCATTCGGGGTATTTGACCTCTCTTATTACCCCTGCCTCAATCAGGCGCCTAACCTCGACTTTAACGAAAGAATTCTTATGAGATGATAGATTCCATTTTTTTCTACCGAACTGGTTTAGCGTCTGGGCGAACTTTTAGACTATCGTGGATTATGCTGGGGTCGACCCCAGGCATGTCTTTTGGAGAGTAGGCAAATAGATCTTTGTTCATTAATAAGAAAGATACAAGCCTGTCTTTGTCACCCTCGGCCAATTTTTCCCCTACTCAGGTGTTCCGGCCGGGGACCAACTCTACATCTTCCGTCTCGACTTTTTCCAGCTCTTCTGCTTCCTCTTTTGTGGTCACTTCACCTGTCATAATAGCTTTTTCTATAGCCGAAGTTTGTATTTGGACCTTGGCCGGGCTTTGCCTAGCCCTGGTGAAGACCTTCCTGACTTCGGCTTGGTCGATGAAGATCTCTGCATCTCCTTCTTTGGTTGCGAAGGTTACTGTCAAGTACTTCATGTCTGGGCGGATGTGGAGATTTCCTTGAGTTTGCCTCCTAAGGATGGCATTGTATGATGAGGGCACGTCGATGACTATGAATCTCATCATTACGGAGGCAAATAGTTCTTTCCGATTCTGAGGGAAGGTCCCCTTCAACATCAGAGGTAAATCGATGCATCCGAGAATTGGGAGCTCGGATGGCCCAACCCCAAAGGTGGGGGAATTAATTGTGCTGAGGTCGCCCCTTGAGATGCCTAGTTTAGGCAGCAGATGTGAAAAGAGGACGTCAGTGTTGGAGCCATCATCTAGGAGTAGTCTTTTGACGTCCCAACTCCCTATCCTTGCAGTGACGAGGAGTGGGTCATCGTGGGGGAACTTTACCATGGACCCGTCCTTGCGAACAAGCCTGTTCGGCGAGTTCCCGTACTTCGCTATGGACATCTCCCTTATCTGATGGGTTTTGGGAGCCAAACAGTGCAGCGGAATTTAACCGAAACCCTTTAGGATCCAAGTGAAATGGGGTAAACCGAATGTTCGCAAATTTTCATACCTAATTTTCGGTTGAGATCTCTCACTCAACTGTAGAGTCAAATCACAAAACCTGAACAGTTGANTACAACGAGCTCATCTTCCCCTCCAAAGACCAAGAATGCATCCTTAGTCCTTCGTAAGTACTTAAGGATGTTCTTAACAGCTATCCAATGACTCTCACCTGGGTTCGATTGGTACCTACTCGTCATGCTCAAAGCATATGCGACATCGGGATGAGTACATATCATGGCATACATGATAGATCCAATTGCTGAGGCATATGGAATCTTACTCATGCGCTCTCTCTCCTCGGTTGTACTCGGACACTGAGATCTAGAAAGAGTGATACCATGTGACATGGGCAAGAATCCTTTCTTGGAATCTTGCATGCTAAACCTCTTTAGCACCTTGTCAATATATGTACTTTGACTTAGGCCAAGAAGGTTTCTAGATCTATCTCTAAAGATCCTTCATAGAGAAACATTTCCCCAGCCATGTCTTCACAGACTATAGCTCAGGAATGTCATTCCCGATGAGTAGTATGTCATCTACATACAACACCAAAAAGACAATAGTGCTCCCACTAACCTTTTTGTAGACACAAGGTTCATCTTCATTTTTGATAAAACCAAACTCTTTGATTGCTTCATCAAATTGAAGATTCCAACTTCGAGAAGCTTGCTTCAGTCCATAAATGGGCCTTTGCAACTTGCACACTTTATTGGCATTCTCAGGAGTGACAAAACCCT
>KK904931.1:528-13826 GCA_000696445.1 Aquilaria agallochum | reverse complement strand
ACCTCCTTGAAGTTCATTCAGTTACGAGCAACAAAGGAAAGTATCAAAGTATGTGACTCACATGTAGGGAACCATGATGATCTTAGGTTGAAGGACTACATATACCATGATCACTATGAGAATCACTTATGACACTCATATAACGATCCATGTAGTGTTCTCATGGTGGGTCGGTCCAGTACACAAGTTCTCCAACTTGTACCCATATGCAGACTATATATCTCATATTAGTCTCCACATATGCTAGTCGTTATGTATTATTGCAATCCGCTCCACAATAATTCTAGACTAGGAATGTTTGAGAATATCATTTTTCTAGGGTTACAATTATGTTTGTTAAGTTACGTAGAAACAAAAACAACAAACATAATTGCTGGATTAATGCCTTAATAAAATATCATGACTCAATGTGCAAAAATACAATCATCTCATGATTTGCCTTTTGGGCACAACACTAACAGATCTCCCTGGCTTTTCTTTTTCTTCCTGCCGAAGGTACTCCGGTGGTAATCGTCTGTATTATTCCAGCTGGAGGTGGTGGATGTCTTTTGGGACTTCGGTTCCGGTGCCTGCCGAAATCATATTCCTCATCATCTCTTTTCCTTTCCTCCTTTCTCCTCTCCTTTGGGGAGGGCATTCGCAGGTAGCGCCAAACTTGGCCCTATTTTATTATGGACTTGATGTACTTCCTCAGTTGGAAGCAATCCTCGGAGTCATGCCCATGATCCCGATGGAATTGGCAAAACTTCTTCATGTTTTTCTTGTTTTCGAAAGTCATGACCTTCGGACGCTGGATTAGGTTTCCTTGTCTTTCCATGGCCAGTAGTATGTTTGTTTGGGAGGTGTTTAGGGGAGTAAATGACATGGGTCTTTCCTCTTCTGCTTCTGAGTTTTTCCCCCGCCTTTGGCTGGATACCGGGGTTGATGGGTTTCACCTTCGGGATGATGATGATGATGCTTTGATCCTCCCATTCTCAGCTATTTGGCTATCATGTGCTGTTCGGTTCTATGGTAGAACTCGCCAAGGGTGTCAGGACGGTCTTTCAAGAACTCGTAAAAGAGTTGTGATCTCGTCGAAGTCCCCGTATCCTGGCGAGGATGCGTATTTCAGGATAAAAGTTTGGTATGCTCAGGGCCTCTTGGTTAAATCTTTCGACATAGTCGTAAATGGTTTCCCCATTCCTCTGTGCTATGTCGAACATCTGGACGGGCATCTTTGCTGTCGGCCTGCTACCGATGAACTGCTACGTGAATGCTGTGGACAGCTTTTGGAAACTCATTATTGTCCCAGGGGCAAGGGAGTTATACCATGCAGTTGCTGGACCGGAGAGGGTGACCTAAAAGCATTTGCAGAGTGTGGCATCATCGGCACCGTGTAGCACCATGCTGCATCTGTATTTGGTTAGGTGGGCTTGAGGGTCACTACGTCCATCGTAGGTTTCCAAGCGAGGGACTCGAAACTCGCTTGGCATTGGTGCTTTTACTACCGTCCGGATGAAGGGTGACTCTTCTCCAGTGAAAGTCTCAGATAACCTTGACCATACTGGTTTTCAGGCGATCTACTTCCCATGGTGGGATAACTCCAAAATGTCTCCATTTGACTTAAGTCAAAAGCATGGACATCCAAAGGCCTATACTAGGACACTTAGGTCCTTAAAGCCCTTTTTGTGTTTCCATTGTCCAAGATTGTTTGCCACAAGCCCTTTTAATCCTCCAACAGTACTTTCATACCATCCATATCCTTCTCATAACTCTCCTTAGCTCTCTTTTGAGAGTTTTGTACCAAAATCTTACAAAAAAGTCCATAGGTTGCTTGACAAACAAGCAATCCTTAAGGCTTTTCTTGCAGGCCAAGTTACCAACTTGGAACACTTTTAAGGAGCTATTGGTCACACATTTTACCCCTCACACTTCAATCACTATGGTGGGAATTACATAATATAATAGTTCTTTGACCACTATGTCACACTTTATAATTCTCCCATTTTTGTGAGACGGCAACATATACTATTATTTTGAAGCAGTATGATTAATTAAAGCTCACCTTGCCAATATGAAAAGAGTCAGTACCATATATATAAAACTATATACTATTATTTTAAAGTAGTATAATTAATTAAAGTAATGAGATAGAGAAAAGGTTTACATAGTCACGAAAACCACTAGGAAAAATGTTGAACCCGAAGCTCTTCCATTTGTCTGTCACTAGAATGAGGAAACTTTTGTCGCATTACATCATTGAAAATCTTAAAATAGAAATCAACTTCTTTATAATTTTGTAGAATGTACAAATGCACCAGTCGTATTTCATCCTCATCTAGGATCCTCCGGGTCCCGTGAGCAGGAAAGTTTCTATCTCCATTGCAGAACACTGCAAAAGCGATGGGACAGATCCCGTCATTTGAACCTAAATTCGTGGTCTCAGCATTTCTAGGGGCTCAACTCAATTGAGCCCTCTAACAAGGCCAAAGTAATGTTCACAAAATAATGTCATCTCCTACACTAAAAATGCCTCCAAAATTGAGCCCTCTAACTTTGCCTTGTTACGCTCTCTTCGAAAACCGCATAAGCCTATAAATAACAAAAAAATAAGGTCTCAGCCAATTAATTAAAGAAAATGTTACAAAGTACTCATATATAGTAGTATACGATTCAAAGGGATACATCCATTGATATTGAACAAGTCCACACAACTTCACTTCTCAAGGTAATTGTATAGCGAAGTGTTCCCTTAAATCATGAAAAGATGGTGGGAATATCATCTCAAGTTTGCAGATAGTGAAGATTATGAGGTTCTTAAGTTTTTCATTTCTTCAGAAACAATCTTGTGTGAACAAAGTTCCCAAAAGAATGAACAAACTTCAGACATTATGGCCCACATTTTTTGTGCCAAATACCCACTCACCACAATAGGCAATAAGCATTGCAGAAATACATGGAAATCATGGCTTTTAAAAGTGTAGAAACTGTAATATGAAACATTAGCATTCCATGATAAATTAGAGGAAAAGCCATCTGGAAATTTTAATTCTTTGGGCCATAAACATATCTATCGAACCTTCTCCTACTCTAGAGCATATGTGGCTTTCGGTTTGATGCTAGTATTTCCATCATCAATCTAGTGGAGCTCATATCGCATATCCAACTCTTTTAAATCAAATCGGGTAATGGGGTTATATTTTGTCTTACCTTTTATGTGTATGAATGTATAAAATAGATTCTCAAAGAAAAATTTCCCTATATGCATTACATCCAAGTTGTGCATGACAAGCAAGAACTTCTAATAAGGTAACTCCCAGAAAATCAACCGTTTTAGCCAATTATGAGTATAATGAAATCCAGTTGTGTGAGGATTGTCATATGGTGATCCAAATGGTAGGAATTGTGTGTCATCTAAGCATTGAACAATCTCTTCACCAGACATTGGCAGAATAGCTATTTCCCTTACACGTAACCCTGGTAAAAAAAGCATTAATATTTTGATGAAATGTATGGTTACTCAACAAAAACTTCCTGTGATAGTCCCACCAACACGGCTACCTCCCAAACTTTAACTAAAATCTATTAATGTTCTTCATACAATATGGACAAGCCAATTTCCCATGAGTAATCCAACCCGATAGCATCCCATATGCTAGAAAATCACTAATTGTCCACAATAGATAGGCCTTTATTCTAAAATTTTTGCATTGATATGCATCCCACGTTTCTACTCCTTCTACCCATAGTGCCTTCAACTCATCAATTAAAGGTCTCAAGAATATATCAATATTTTATCCCAGAGATCTTGGCCCTGGTATTACCAATGACAAAAAAGTACACCTCTTTCATACACATTTTTTATGGCAAGTTATAGACAACTATAAAAATAGGCCATATAGAATACATTCCACCCATTATAGAATTAAAAAAAACCCATCTATACATAGCCCAAGACGTGCATTTCTGATTTTAGTAGCAATTGTTACCACCACACAAAATGGGAGAATTACATGTGTGGCATAATGGTCAAAAAGCCATTATATTGTGTAATTCTCTTCATAGTGATTGAAGTGTGAGGGGTAAAAGATATAATGAACACCTCATTAAAAGTGTTCCAAGTTGGTAACTTGGCCCCCAAGAAAAGCCTTAAGGTTGCTTGTTTGACAAACAACCTACGGACTTTTTTATAAGATTTTGGAAATTTGGGTACTTAATTGCAAAACTCTCAAGAAAGAGATTTGGAGAGTTATGAGAAGGATATGAATGGTATAAAAGTGCTATTGGAGGACCTAATTGCTCGTGGAAGACAAGTTTGGACAAAGGAAACACTAAAGGCGTTAAGGGCCTAAATGTCCTAGTGTAAACTTTAAGGTATTCAAGCTTTTGACTTAAATCAAAGTGTGAGATTATGGAATTATCCCACCATAGGGGTGGCAGGCAAGGCTTGATAAATGGGTCAAAAAAGTTGGGCGCATGTGTACCAAGGAGTTTAAGACAAAGAAACCATAATTCGTGAGAAGGAAAATGACATAAAGCAAGGTTAAGCTTGTTTAAGTGTGTTTTCTACCCTTAAGCTCATTTAAGGCCATTTAAGTGGCCAATTTACTTTTCCCTCTCTCATTTTTAGTATCCTCTAGCCAAAGAACATAGCCACACTTCCTCCATAGCCACCACACCTTCAAACTTGCAATTGATTGAAATTGAAGGCAAAAGGAAGCAATTCGAAGCAAACTAGAGCTATTGTTGAGTACTTTAAGGATTAAGTTTGATTTTCGGCCTAGCCACTTTGGTAATGGTTTCCTTACTCTCATGGGTTATTTTCTATATTTTCAAGTAACCATGGAGCTAGGGCTAATCTTGGAAGGGAGCCATGAGCTTGATGAACCAAGCTTAGTGAGGGGAGTGCACTTATTGAAGGTTTTGTGACCTAGTGTGAAGTGAACCATGATGGCAGTGAAATGAGGGTTTCTAGAGCCCAAAGTTAGTACTAACTAGTGCTAAAATCCTCATAAGACCAAGGATTATCTAGAGGAGGGCTGCCTTAGTGATTTGGTTATGTTTATTATGTGTTTTATGGACTAATCTATGGTATATGTTGCTGCCGCATTTCATGTGTTGGTTATGAATGGCTGCTGCATTTGGTTGTTATGTCTTGTACATATGCATTGTGGTTTTTGTGTTTTAGTGTGTTTTAATGTACGTTTTCATGATGGTCCCATTGCCTATTGAATCCAAGTGTTACCCTTACTAAGTTTCTCAATGAAACTTACTCCCCTCAATTCTGTCATTTTAGGTCTAGTAGAAAGATCACATTCAAACTAACATTTTTGGTTTGATTCTTGATCTAAAATTTTTGGTAAACGAACTTTAATATGTCTAGTTATGATCTAGAAATTTCGGTAATTTTATGAGCACATTTGGTATTTTTAATGGTGGTACTTATTGTGTTGTGCAGTAATTGTCCAGCATCCTGTTTTGGAGTCCATTGTGTCTCAGGCATTCCTATAACCTAGGGTGTATATTTAGCTGAGTTAAGACCATTTGGTAGTGTATGTATGCATGTACATGTAGTGTATGTTAAATGAGACAAGTGTGTGAACATTTGAGTAATGTTTTGCTATGCAAGTGATGTGGTGCAAAGCCGCCTAAGAGTGAATGATAGGCTGCTTACTTGTAAATTCTAGCTACATAAAGTTGCTAAATGCAAGAGAATGTAATTCCTATGCATGTTGGACATGTATGGGATAGATTTGGAGGGATTTTCCCTTGTGAATGAAGTGTTTGTGCAATTATGAAATTTTGTATGGGCAAAATAGTCTTAAAGTGACCAGAATTTTGACTCTACACTTAAAGTTCTATATCCCCTTGTGTAGAAGAAATCTTGGTATAAAATTTCTGCCACAACTATAAAACATCTGGAGGTTGAACTGGGATTTGGAATTTCCAAATTTGGAGCCCTGAGGCCAATGATATGGCATTTCAAAGTTGGCTAAGTTATTGTTCATTTGGTCAGAATTTTGTAACCAACTTCAAAAATCCATAACTTGGTCCATAGGTGGCTATTGACGTAAAACAAAATTTATTGGTTTTCTCTAAGCCTATACTTGATAATGGAGTAAATACAATAGGGTGTTTGATGGATAAAATAATACAGTTTATTAGTGGAAGTTACAAGTGCAGTGGCTGGTCACTAGAACTTAACAAGATTGCCTAATGTGTCGTGGCCAATATTAAGACTTGTGCTAGTGTTTTCCTTCTTTGCTGCCATAGTGTGCATAAAATTTGAATATATGCATGACGGTTAGACCAATATGCATGTGTTTACATAGTGCCTAATTGGGCCACTTGGATCTACACACTAAAGGTAGTGTTCTGATGGCCTACAGAACATTACCAATCTTGGGTGTCTAAATGCACAATTTTTGCACCATAATTGGACTATCCCGGAGTGGGTAACAGCAAAGTCAAGAAAAGGTGCATTTACATGATGCCAAGCCTATGTTTGGCGTGGATGAGCTACTAAACTTGAAAGCACATCATGTCCACAACTTGCATGCCAGATCATGTGTTCAACTGTTTGGTGAGACATAAATAAACATTTCAATTGGTCTATAATTGGTAGATGTCGTAGAACCTTATTTGCCATTGGATTTTTTTTCCCATTATTCAATGTCTCTTCCCTATATCTACACTCATCATAGACACTACAATGCTTCAATTCTGAAGTCTCACCGTCAAATTACATGCAATTTTTTTGACACGCATCTATTTTCATGCATAGAAGCCTAACCCCTTCATCATTTGCTTTTATTCATATAACGTCTCTGGCAATTGAATTTCCTCTAGGATGAATTCCTTCAATAGTGACAGTATGTCATTAAAGTAGTTATCACTCATATTATGATTACTGTTCTCGCTCAATAACCGTGAAACTGCCGACAATTTTGTGTGTTTGTTACATCCCTGCCACAATAGTGTTGATACATCCTTTAGTAGTTTATAAAATTCTTGCACATTTGGATTAAGCAACTGATTATTAATTTCCATAGAATGATGCGCAATACCATCATTGTTATCAGTACCCTCAACAATCGCTTCCTCTTGATTCTCATTGTAGTATTCATCACTTTCTAACATATTGTTATAGTCAAACCTTGGATGCATTGAATCAATGACCATATGACTGTACCCAGATCTATTGTGACAAATAGTATCACTATCAGATAATGCCCTTCATGAAGATGAAGCATCTGTAGTTTCTCCAACATGGAAATTGATGCGGTCCGGTGGTTCAGAGCCAGTATCTCCATTGTGTGTAGTGGTGAGGGCAGTAGGGAGCCCTGGAAGTGAGGGTTAGCCCAGAAGGAAGGCGTCCAGGGCAGATCACCTGAAGTGATGGCTAGCAGCTTCTTGGCCCCATGACAGAGTGGTGACAGGAGGTACCTCCAGTGCGAGAAAGACTCTGGGACGGAGATCCTTCAGGGAGACCTGGGGTAAAGACTTAGAAAACAGGGGTTAGGAGGCCCCCGGGGTGGTTTTCCGGGGGAACCTCTGATGCCCAAGTCAGTGCTTAGAGAGAGGGAGAGAGAGAGAGACGTAGTAATAAGCAGAAAAGACGCTTGCCTGGCGTGTCTTTCTGAGGGCTGAAGGGAGAGTTTTCAGGGGGAGAGAGGAGGGCGTCCTCTGTTTTCCGGCCTCTCTCGGTCCCTTTTTCCTAGAGGAGAGTCTCTCCTATGGGCCAGATGATGCCACTGGAGGCCTCATTTCTGTGATAATTTCCCTTGTATAAAAGAAAGGGGGTGACCCCTTAAGGTGGTGACACGTGTGCAGCACGTGTATGGTTGGATGGTGTTCATATTTCTGGCCGTAGGGGCCCCTAGCCACCTGCAGGCTTTTCGGGCCGCGAGCTGTAGCCCTTCGTGACAGGACATTAGACTGCATCGGTGTGTCAAATCGTGTCTGAACGTGGCATGTCGGAGACGTATGTGATCGGAGTGTCAGAGACTCCTTGATAGCTCTTCCCGTACAATCGAGGTCCCTTTGGTTGATGTCTCACTTCGGTGTGAGGAGCCCTTTTTCCGTAGTCAGGTTGGAACTTTGGCATTTTCGTCTTCGGGGGCCTTTCTCCCTCGGAGGGTGATTGGTCCTATCTTAATTGTATCCTTAGGATCCTACCAACAGTAAGGAGTAACACACCTCCTTCCATATAGAGCTTCGTAAAGTGCCATTTTTATCACTAAGTGATAATTGTTATTATAAGAAAACTCTATCAGGGGTAGGAGTTGATCCCATTCTCATTTAAAATCTAATACACAGCATCTTAATATATCTTCTAGAATTGGTCTAGTTCTTTCAGTCTGTCCATTAGTCTGAGGGTGATAAGCTGAACTTAGTTTCAGTTGAGTACCAAATGCCTGATGTAGTGATTTTAGAATCTAGACAAAAACGTAGGGTCTCTGCCTGGAGCTATGTCATCTGAGATGCTATGTAATCTCACTATTTGTTTATTATACAGTTGTGCCAGCCTATCCAAAGGATCTGTGAGATGAATAGACAAGAAGTGGGCTGACTTTGTTCGTTTATCTACTACTACCCAGATAATATCATGTTTTCTTCTGGTCATAGGCATGCTTACAAGGAAATCCATACTTATGGGACCCCACTTTCTCTCAAGTATAGGCATATTTTGTAACTTGCCCTTGGTTTCAGATGCTCAACTTTCGCCTGTTGTCATACTACATGTTTGGACTCAAATGTGGAAATTTCTCTTGTCATATTAGGCCACCAAAAGTGTTCTCTCAAATCTTGATACATTTTCATGGTTCCAAGATGTATGCTCATCTTACTAGAGTGGGCTTCTTTCAGAATTTGCTCTCTTAGGTCATACCCCTTGGGTACATAAATTTTGTCTTGGAATTACAACAATCCTTCCTTATAAGAGAACCCTCGGAATAACTTTCCATGTCTTTGCCTAGATATTCTAGTAAGATCTTCATCTTATTGTTGTGCCCTTAGTATTTAAGCTTTCTAGGTTGATTGAATAGTCATTACCCTTAACTAGGCTTGTTACCATTTTAGCCACTTGTTAGCCAAACAAGTTAAGCTATTAAGTTCATTTGGCTCTTCTTCTCTATGTTTCAAGGTACTTGTATATTTCCAGCTTAAGGCATAAGCCACTTTGTTGGCCTTGCCTTCAGTTTACTCAATGGTACAATCAAAATCTTTAAGATATTCAAGCCATCTTCTCTATCTCATATTCAAATCTTTTTTACAGAAGAGATACTTAAGACTTTTATGATCATTGAAGATTTGAAACTTATTACCTACTAGGTAATGTCTCCATTGTTTGAAGGCAAAAATCACAGCTGCAAGTCCTAAGTCATGCACTAGATAATTATTTTCATATGGCCTTAATTGCGTTGACCCATAAGCTATGGCTTGTTTTCCTTGCTTTAATACACATCCCAATCCTACAATGGATGCATCTTTGTAGACCTTAAAGGGTTTGTCAGGATTAGGCAGTATTAGTATAGGAATGGAAGTCAACCTTTTTTTAGGCTCCTAAAAGGTCTCTACTCATTCTCTAGACCATTCAAAGTTTTGCCCATTTCTTGTTAGCTTGGATAAAGAAGCTACCATTACAGAAATTTTTGGTACAAATATTCCATAACAGCGAGCTCGACCTAAGAAGCTTTTTATTTCTCTGGCATTTTGTGGTTGCTTATAGTATAAGATAGCTTCAATTTTTTCTGGGTCTACTACCATTCCTCGCCCACTTATTACATGGCCTAAAAAATCAATATTTGTTGGTCTAGAAATGGTGTTTGCTCAGTTGCCATATAATTGATGTGTTTTCAACACATCTAGCACTATTCTTAAGTTCCTCTTAATCGTTGGAATACACCAAGATACCATCTATAAAGATTACCACAAAGTGGTCTAGATATGGTCTAAAGATCCTCTAAATTAGGTCTATAAAGAAAGCTGGGGCATTAGTGAGCCAGAATGGCATTACATTATACTCAAAATGACTATAACTAGTTCTAAAAACAACCTTAGGAATGTCTGCTACTTGGACTCTTAGTTGGAAGTATACTGATCTAAGATCAATCTTTGAAAACACTATGGCTCTCTTAAGTTGATCAAATAAGTCCTTAATTCTGGGAAGAGGATACTTATTCTTCAAGTTATAGCATTGAGCTTTCTGTAGTCTATGTACAACATACGAGTCCCATTTTTCTTTTTAACAAACAACATCGGTGCTCCCTAAGGAGACACACTAGGCGTAGTGAATCCTTTTTCAAGGAGTCCATCTAGATGCATTTTTAGCTCATTCATTTCAAGAATTAACATCCTATAAGGTGCGGTCAACACAAGAATTGCTCTTGGAGTCAATTTGATCTCAAACTCAATTTCCCTCAAGGGAGGTAGACCTGAAAACTAAGAAGGGAATACTTATGGAAATTCCATCACAATGAGAATTTTGTCTAATTTAATCTTAGACTCTTTGTCATTCAAGCCCATATACTCTTCTTTAGAAAGAATAGGTGTAGCAATGTGTTTTTGGGAGTCGCCACCAATCGGTTTCACCTAGGTCGATTGGACACCTAAAAATGGTCTATGAGAGTTCAAGGGATTCGGGAGTATGGTTACGCTAAAATAACTTTATTCTAGCACCCAAAATTGGGTCCTTAGTTTGATTTTAATTTGTTTCACTTGCTTTAAATAATTTCAATCAATATCCAAACCATGGATTCTAGCCAAACCACCCAGATATGGATTTCTAAACTTTACTATTTGATTTTTATTTATTTTATGAAATTTTGATATTTCCAAACCATAGATCCTATCGGACCACCCAGATATGGATGTTAAACTTAATATATTTTTCTATTGAAAATTTTAGATAATTGTTCATCCAAACCGTGGACCCTATCGAATCATCCGGATATGGATTTTTGAAATTTACTACCGTCCTAAATTCATCCTAGGGTTTTATTAAACCCATGCAAAATGAATTTTCCGAAGTGTGATTTTTTTCCTATGATCACACCTAGTGTTAATCTCCAAAACTAAAGTAAAACAAATAGCCGAAGAAAAGAAAAAATACGAATCAATACTGTCAGTGACCACAATGTAACACAGAGAATACAAAGACACTCGACTAAGTAAAATAAAAAGCTGAGGGGGTAAACCTGAATTTTACTGGAAGGGGTAATTGACCGGATAAGGCAAATTAGAACCGGGTTGGGTCCGTGGGCCATGTTTCTAATCGTTCTCAATTCTCTGTCCTCCGACTATATCGTGGCTAATGACAATCGAGGCTTGGATGAGGGGGCGTCAACGACCCTAGGTGAGGCAAAGACAACGACCAAAAACGATGAGCCGATGGTGGATGAAGCTCAGAGTGAAGGCAAGCAACTATGGGAAGCCTTCGGGGACGGTGGCTTATAGTCGGACGGAGCGGGGGAGGTGAGCTTGGCTGACGGCAGAGGCTGAAAGCTTCTGGGCAAAGGGCTAGAAGCTTTGAGGCAAAGAACCAAAGCTTCGAGAGTGGCGGCGGTTTTAGTGAAAAGGTTAGGGTTTCTGGGGAAAAAGGAGGAGAGACAGGGGTTGAAGGCTGCAGTTTTCCCTTTTTCGAGACTAGACCTTCGAGTTTTGACTTTCCCTCTTCATGTCAATAGTGACCCATATTTATATTAGGGAGTCTTAGGCGAGATTAGCTAGGTTTTATAGAGTTTAAACTTAATCCAAATTCAATTTGAGGAGATTAGGATATAATCTGGTAAAGTATCAATTTAAGTCCAATAAAACTCTCAAGCTGTTGATCTTGCCCCAGATTTTGTGCGAATTTCAATTTAACCCAAAACTTTAAGGATTTGTCAATTGAGCACAAAACTTCCTAAAATTTTCCAGATTTCCTTAAACCTTCAGGATCTTAACAGATTTGCCCCCCAAACTACCCATTTCTGACAAATTGATCTCAAACTTTCCAATTTTTTTCCTACAATCCTATAAAAATTCCTACTTTTTCCCCAAACTTTTCGTTTTTCTTAAATTGACCCTACAAGACCTTTAGGACTCCAAATTAGTACCTAAACTAAATTAACTCTTACTTCTACCCTAGATGACCACTTAGACCAAAATAACAATGTAACCTAAATGTGACTACCCGAACTAACTGTGCAAAACCCTAAAATGATAAAAATGACCCAAACTCCTAACAAATGACCAAATAGTCCCTAAAAATGAAAATGCACCCTAAACTAATTTTCTTAACCTAAAACCTAAGCAAAAGTTAGTGCCCAGAAAAAATTGGGTGTTAATAATAGGTATGCAATCCATTACCTTTACTTCCCCAACATCACATTTTATTGAGTTATTTATGGAGTGTTCTACTGATCCTAGCAATATTAACTTCCTATCGTGACAATTTAGGATAACATAATTCTCAGTTAACCAGTTCATGCCCAATACCCTGTCATAACCAGTTGTTATCAAAATGATAATATTAGCCTTTAATTCCAACTCATTTAGCCTAATCACAAAGTCTTTAACTACACGATGTGAATGATGGGTTTCGGGAGCCAAACAGCGCAGCGAAATTTAACCGAAACCCTCCAGGATTCAAATGAAACGGGGTAAACCGGGTTTTCAAAAATTTTCAAACCTAATTTTTGGTTGAGATCTCTCACTCAACTGTAGAGTCGAATCACAAAACCTAAATAGTTGACGTGTTCAAGCTCTCTATGGAATCCACACGAGCCTCTCGGGAACACCACGCTTCCACCACGTCCCGGCAGATGCGTTTCTCTTGTGCTCGCAGTGCTAGCTTGCATCCTCCAAGGAATTGCAAGAGAAGAGTATGGCTGTCCTTTTTAAAGGCTAAGGCAAGGAGACCTGCGAATTTCTCACTAGAAGTTGTATTTATAGTGAGACTCAACTTCCAGGCCTAATGGGTTTCAAAGCCCTAATCCAATTAGGATTTAATTTCGTGCTTAATAATGGCTCAACTCTTTGGCCCATTATTAATACGAAATTAAAGTGAAACCATAACCCAAATAATTAGCCCATGCACTCTAATGATCCAAATAGCTCTATGTGTGTGACCCAATAGGCTCTTGCCACGTTGGCAATGATCATAAATCACATTTATGATCATAAGCAATGAGCGGTGTCTAGCAACACATCATTGCTACCCAAGTGACAAGATTGTCGATGATTCGACTAAACCTTTATGATCATCATTGATATATGCCATTGTCCCTTTGTCCAAGATATCAAGACTAAGCACGAGACATGGAATGTGTCACTCT
>KK904930.1:5266-20556 GCA_000696445.1 Aquilaria agallochum | reverse complement strand
AGCAGGAGAGAATCCTTTGAAGGTAGAACCACCGAACTAAAGGACTCCCCGAACTACGAGCATAACTCCCGAAGAATGGCGTCCATACCAAAGGATGACCTTGCCTAGAGAACCTCGGGGAGTACGGCATGAGCATTTAAGGACCCTCTGACATGTTGCCCACAGGCGTTACATGCCGCCCCAAACGGCGGTCTGACACGCAGATGCCATCCAGGTCTTGTCACGATCTGTCTCAGTTCAAGGCTCAAGGAGCCTGCCACCGGCTACTTGTCCCCTACGCCTAGAAACTCAGAGAACATCCAACCGAACACGTGTCATCATCTGAACGGGCTGGGCACTCCTATAAATACCAAGGAACAGACCCTGGCAAACGGTTCGACTCCTCCTCCTTGAGAAAACACAAACAGGCAAGGCCACTAAACTTCCTAGTGCTCCCCCTCTTTCACCTCTCAGAACACTGACTAGGGCGTCGGAGGCTCCTCCCCGGAAAAATGCCCCGAGAACCTCCTAACCCTCTTTTCTAAGTATTTTCAAGCACACTCCCCTAGGAAATTTGAGCTCCAGGCGTTCTCCCCCTCAGGAAGTCCCTCCCGAAGTCACAATGCCTTCCAACAAAGATGTCTCCGGGCATCACTTTCTTTCTTGTTGGCTGCCTCTCATTCCTACTCATATGTGCCCTTTATACTATTCTTCACCATAATTCTACACAACCTTCTAGCTTAAAAGTAGCTAGTAGTACCTTTTGGGTGGATGTGACTTATATCCTTTCAAATGCTTCCTCTATTTAGTATATCTAGAAGTTAGCTTCATCTGGATCACCACTGCCTTTGCGCGCTAGGGGTTTAAGTGTTAAAAATCCCTCTACCTGGCTTTCTTTTAAATCTTCCCTTCTTGGTCTTTCTCATTTTCTTTCAAGAGTGTTGCACTTCTTTTTTAAAGCTAGCTCATTAGAGCTTTTAAAAACTAGTTCCATTCTTCCAGCATTAGTGCCTATATACTCCCCATCTCTATTCTCATTACTTCTTCTAATTTGTGATTGCAGCTTTTTAACTCTTGGCTTTCTTCTCTCATCATTTTGTTCTTGTTCATCATCTTCATATTTACTAACTTGTTATTCTTTTACTGGTTCCTTTCTCGGTCTCCTTCCCATACTTTCTTTTTCTTCTTAGATTTCCTTAGTAGTAGTACCTCTAGGCATTTGGCTCCAGCCCCTGGTAAAAGCTCACATACCTACTACTAGCTGAGTAATAATTGCCTGCATCATGCTAATCATATGTGCCATTTTTTCTTGTCTGTGTATACTAGATCCAGGCTTTGTGGCCCTATTAGGAGGTCTAATTTTCTGTTCAACCACCGCTTCATTTTCAGGCTATTGATCATTTATTTGATTAGGTCTATTATTTAGTTGATTCCCTCTTTCTCTTTCTCTACATCTGGTCTTCATTTCTGCAAAACATTAGAATGGTTAATACTTATCACAATTGGAATTAGCCTAACAAAGCAATAAGGTCTTATACAATGATAAGCTCTGATACTAACTCTATTAGGGCCTAATTCACCCCTACCCTAAACTCCCTATAAAGTTAGGCTAACTAGTTACTTTCATACGAAGAATTAGGTCATGACAACCTAGGTTTCTTAATCCCAACTTTTACTCCCTAGGTGGGACATAGGTGGAGGTTATTAGTCATCCTATCATATGAAAACCTATTAGGTTTCTTGTTTAAGTTAAGTTTCAATTTTAACACATTAGGTTATCATCTTAATGTGTTACTTTAGTGAGTGTATCTAATTAGAAGTACACTTTTTCATGCATATAGGGTTCAATTAAATAGGCATAGGTGGGCTTGTACGTAATGATTGGTAGGCTTACTTTGGTGGTTTGAGTATATAGGCAAGGCACATGTATGCATGTCTTAGACACTTGGGGTCTAAGAGGCCTACTGGGGTGCTAGTGGGCATGTGTGTGTAACAACCCTCGAAGCTATAAATCTAATCAATAAGGTAATTATACGAAGCTCCAATATTCAAATGATAGATTAATTTAATAAATTAACACTTTAGATAATTTATTTACAAGCTAAGTCTCGATAATATACGGTCCAGTAGCTTAAAAATTGCTGACATTGGTCATTTTGGCAAAATTGGAAAAAAGGCTATTTTTGTAATTTCTCAAGACTAAAAATGTTACAAAAATTATGCTTGAGTGAAATAGATGGAAATCAACCTATTATAACAATTACAAAAGGTTTGGAAGCAAGGTGGAAAAAATAGGAGAAGTTTGGGCCAAATTGCTTAAAGCCCAAATTAATTCTAGATATTTATCTCCCATAAAGTATCACTTTAGTTCCAGTCATAAAACCCATGAATTTTGCCTCATTTTTCCCTCCATACCTACTCTAATCTATCTCAAAGGAATCCATTTAATCACATCAAAAGAAAAATCAAAGGTGCACAACATGTTTAAAGGCACTCATGAGCTCATGCATGGTTAGTTTTCCTCTTAAGGTTAAGTTTTCATCATTTCTGAAATTCAGGTACTATTGATGCATTTTTTTTATGGTAGAAATGATAGCTGGGATGATTGTCTGACTATTTACTAGCATTAAGACGTGATTTGAGATGCAAATGAGCCAAAACCCAAGAAAACTAAAGCTGGAATTTTGGTGCAGCTAAAACTATGAGTGTTGAGCAAGGTATGGTTTGATTCTTTTATTTAAAGCCAAATTTTCTTATTCCAGTGGTCTTAGTAGCATAATAAGGTTGTTCTCTTACTTATTAGTTGGTATTTGGTAGAATAGGTGCTGGGCAGTGAATTGCCCATGGAAACCATATTATGCATTTAAGGAGCATTAGTTGAGAGCTTTTGTTATTAACTTTGCTCCAGCTAGGAGTTACTAGTTTTAACGGTTCAAGTTAGCTCTAGATGACATTCTCTTAATTATGATTTAGTGTATGAAAGCTAAGATTCAAGGGAACATTTATTTGGAAGTGAATTGCCCATGATGCCATGAATGTGCATTAAAGTGTGGTTTTGGTGATGCTAAAATTATAGTATATACCTAGAATAAACTGTGTTATTCCAGTGATTTTGGTGGCTATTTGTTGTTATAATCTTGTTTATACACAAATAGAAAAGGCATAAGAAATGAGAGAGCAAGGTTTAGCATGCATTTATGCTACTAAAAGTGTAAAGAACCACAAAATAGGTAAACCAAGGATAGAAACTTTTGTGCTGTTAGGGGTTGTTTTAGGGGCTATATCCAAGTATTAAAAAAACTAAATTGTGCTTAAAATGATCAATATAGGTGCTGAGCATAAGCCACCAAGAGGGTTACTATGTTTAGCTTGAAAGCAAAACAAAAAGGCTAAGTACTTGAAGCTTGCACAGTAAGTTATCTAAGGTAAGGGTTACTTGATTTGTATGCTTATGTGTTAAATGAATTTGGCTAAGATACTTGTATATTAAGTGGCTAAATTGTTAATGGATTTAACAACCATGTAAATTGAGCATTGATGGCTATTTAAGAAGCTTATTTGATTGGGTTTGGTAGGAAGCCAAAGTATGAAATGCATATGAAGTGTGCATGTGCATGTTGGTAAGCTTGTATGTGTACACAAAAATGACCTTGATATGGTCTAAATTATGAAGAGTATGATACCTAAGGTCACCATGATGGGCCAAGGCTTAAGTGAACCTAAAAAGGGGAGGTGCCCTCAACCACTCACAGGGCCTTGGAATACTAGCACTAGCACATGCATCTAAATACGCAAATAGTTCTCTCTTATCCATAAAATAAGGGATATTGGCAAATACTAAGGAGCTTTCCAAGTAATATTTGTATGGACAAGTTGGACTTGTCAATTGTAGGACTAATAAGTGAAGGAATTGTGGTAATTAGCTACTCACATAATTATTAGCAAATAATACAAGTTCCTAGCACTATGATTTGAGCTGAAGTGCATGAGGCATATATTGGCATCTTTATAAATAATGTACATGGTCCTATGTGAATGTTTTTCATGAAGGTTACAATCTTTACTAGGAACCTTTTGGTTCTTACATCACTTACATGTTTTGTGGGTAAATACTGGTGTACCTGGGGCTAATAACCAATAGAAGAATTGGTTGATAGTATTTTGATACCAGGTGTGCGTGAGTTACTTGCTATAGCATACTTTGTTATGTTTCTTTCTTGTAGGTTCTTAGTTACACAGAATACTAACTTACTAGCCTTTGTGGTACAGAGGCAAGGAGCAGGGGATACCTGAGCATTATAGTAGTCTTTTTTTGGAAAAGTAGCTCAAGTAGGATTGGATCCCAAGATTCTCAGTATGTATAATGTGTATAGCACTTTTATGTATGATGTATATACGCGTGTCAAAATTATGCCTCCGATAAATGCAATGGAACTATTGTTTATGTTCCATAGTAGCTTGTATGGATTCATAGTGCATAATAGTTTGTTTTGTATGAATGTATATTTTGAAATGTTGGCCAGCTGCACCGAGTATATATTATTTTTATGGTCACCAACCTAAAGGCATAGTATGGCATAGTATGAAACAGTAATGCACTATGGATTTAATCAACTAGCAAGCCTACTAAAGGGCAATTTATACAGGCCTAGCACTAAATTAGTGTAAGGTTCCTCTGACCTTATATGACTTACATAGGAATATGGCTAAAGGCCTATGACAGTGTGGGTGTGCGTGTCTTAATGTACTTAAGAGGAGTTTTTGAAGCCTCTTTAGTGGGTCTGCAATCCATCACACATACACGTACTCATGCACATATGTTCATACATACACACATATTCTAGGTGGATTGGTTACAAAACATGCATAAAATTTTTGGTCTACCATACTTAGTGCCTTAAGGGCTTACCCAAGCCCATTTTGTACAACCAAGGCACAAGACATGCACTACTCTCATCCTCCATTCCATTAGTTATGCACTTGCATTCATAGTTCCAAAATTGGCATCCTAGGACTGCATGGCCCAAAAGTACGTACACCCAAAGTTTGGCTACCTAAGTGATATGCATGTTACAAAATATAGTCATGATTGTTCAATGCCTACAAACACTTAAACCTCCACTTTTGGTTTGGTGTTTAGGAAGCATGTCCCTTATGAGCCTTCAGGTCCTTGCCCAAACTAGAACTATACCAAATGCAGCTAAACCCACTGTAGCCATCAAAGCTTACAACAAATTCACAAGTCATTAGTTCACATCATGAACTCTTAACTCTTTCTTTCAAGACGAATAAACTTGAGCCATACTTCCTTGAACATATACCTCTCCAAGAGGTTCCCTAGCACCTAATCTTCCACTTCATTACCTAAAATGGGTGGAAAAGGGTGTGAGTACACAAGTACTCCATAAAGATTTAATTTCGCACCTAGTGCCTATTAAATGTTTCGAAACATTGGTATATATATAGACCCCCAAATTCTCATTTTATCTTGTAGTCAAAGACAAGGAAGACACAAAAAAGACAAGGTATAGCCTAATACAAGATACATATATAAGAAAATTAAAGGTTAGCACATGCAAACAATTAAAGAATCATGCACACACATACACCAAACAAATGGTTTCAGTTAACATAGCAAGCATGTATTTCTTTCAATTTAGGAAGTGATCACTTTAATTTCATTCAATTTAACATAAAGCTTGAGGTGATTGAACAAGATCAGCCACACTTGAACAAAAACCCTAACAGTTGCCAAAAGTAAACTTTCTAGCTCCCCATAATGCTTAATGCACACATAGCCCATTAACATATCCTTTAGGTTTATTCAGCCATGGCCATCCCCTCGGGCAGCATTCTTCCCTTCAAAATCTAGGAGAAGAACCTTCATATGAACTTTTACCTAGCTTAGATTCCAGAATTAAAGAGGCATGAGCACATGAAACACCACACGCTCCAGCATAGCCTACCCATAAGCCACCATGTCCGGTTTCGGTGTTCTTGTTTCTCTTTGTGTTTCTCACTTGTCTTTTTATTTTGTAGGATATTTTATGTTGAATTTATAAATTTGGAAGCCTCATTCAATGGCTAGAAAGCTACCTTTAGTCATCAAGAGTCCAAGTGGTGGAGTCTTTGGCCAAAATGGCCTTCGCGGTTAAGTAAATTTGACTAGTCTTTGGTCTTACTCCTCATATGTCACTTAAATCATTTTTGAAGATTTTATTGACCTAATTAGCTCTCTTGGTAGGATGTCTTGAGCATCCACTTTTCCTATTTGTTTCACCAATTAAGCACTCAAACTTTCACTTAGCCTTAGGTGCACTTTAAATGCACCTGATAGCCCCTTAGTGCACCCTAAAGTGCTTCTCACGATTTTCTTGTGTTTTTCACCTTTTCTTCACCTACATGTAGCCTTATTGTTCATTTCACTCATAAACATCAAACTCTCATAATCTCTTCCAAGACATTTGGCTTTAGACCTTCTACATGCAAATGATTTCACACAAAAGTGTACCTAAGAGTCCCCTAGTGCACCCTTGGAGCACTTTTTTGCCCTTCACTTATTTTTGCCTTGTATTATAATCCTTATTTTTATTTCATCATTAAATATTAATTCCATATAGTTTCCCTTAAGTCACTTCACTTTAAAGTCTCTAGATTTACATGAGTGCACACAAGGCGTGCTCGAAAGCCACCTTGTGTCCCTCTTTAATGCTCTTTTAGTGCTCTTAGGTTGTTTACAACTTTTCTTTACATTGTGGATTGTTACTTCAAATCTTACCTTCGCAAATAAATTTTTGCCATCCTTATGTCACATGTACAATATTTTCCCTCATCTTCCATTTAGGTGCATTTAGGACATTCTTCACCATTGTAGTTTTGAATCGACTCTTATTATGTTCGGGAAATGTGGTTGATATATAAGAGTCAAAGTGGCTATCAATAGGTTAAACCTCAATGCAGTTTTGCAAAGTGTAGATGTGGACTTGATGTGTTTCATTGGGATCTAGTAAGCATTGCCATTAATTTTAGGGTATGTTACAACATCTCTTTTGAAAATGGATAGTAACTGACCTTCAACATTAGCAAGAGGAAGATTGATGTCATCATTTTATGGCACCCTGTTCAACCATGTAGGAATATTTGCATCAAAGTAATGGCTGCAGAATGTAAACATTGCTTTGTACATGTAGGAATATTTGCATCAAAGTAATGGCAGCAAAATCTAGGAATTTCTTAGGCCAAATAAGCTTCGACAATTGAACCTTCAACTGCAGTTATATTTTGGGCCTTTCTGTTCAATGAAGGAAAAATTTTTCCAAGTTAAGAACATATATAACAATCATTGACATATAAATATTGACAAAAAAATATGAAGCTTTGAGCTAATCTATGAAAATTACCTTTCAAAAGGATACATCCACCAAACTTGAACCAGACCACACAACTTTGCCTTATGTGGGAGGTGGATGACACGATGTTCCATCAAATCAAAAAAAGCAGGAGGGAATATCATCTCCACCTTACATATGGTAACCAATATATTCTATTCTAGTTGTCCTATGTCATCAAATCGAATTATAATTGTGCATAATGTTCTAAAAAAAGAACAAAATTTAGATATCATCTCCCATATAGGACCTAGCATATACCCTTGCAATGAAATAGGAAGCAACCTTTGCATTAACACATGACAATCATGACTCTTGAAGTTATAGAATGTACCGTCACTAAAGTTAACTATACTACCCAAGTTTAAGGCATACCATGAAGCTTTTTTATCATTTTTAGTCATAGAGTAACTTTTCTTCCATGTTCTCGACTCAAGGTATACGATACTTTTGGTTATACAATGGTCCCCCTAACATTTTGCAAATGTAATTCAGGGTGCATATTCTTTAACTACTCAAGGGACAGGCAGGAATTTGAATTATCTTTTGTTTTCCCTTGTATATCCATAACAATGTTGAAATGATTCTCAAAATAACTCTTTTAAATATGTATAACATCCAAATTATAGCGGACTAGTAAATGCTTCTAGTATGATAAGTCCCAGAATATGCAATGCTTTAACCAATTATGACACTCTCATAACCCTATAACTCGATGTTTATTATATGAATAACCAAACCGAAGAAAACAATGTCCAACTAATGTATCATGAATTTCTTCTCCTAACTTATATGGATTAAGCACAACACTGACTTTCTTCCGTTGTATGAACGATGTTACATTCGAGCAAAATGTGTGATTATGCAGTAAAAAACATGATGGCAATCAAACCAACATGGCTTTCTGCATTTCTTCAACACAAACATGCCAAGTTCATCCCCGTAATATGGACATGCAAGCTTACCATGGGTACTTCAACTCGAAAGGTTTCCTAGTGCAGAACAATGATTAATTAACCATAATAAAGAAGTCTTCATAACAAATTTCTATTGTTCTAATTTTTCCCATATTACAACCCCTTCCGTATATAAAGTTTTAAGCTCCTCAATCAATAGCTGTAAAAATACACCAATGTTTATGCCCGGTACTCTAGGACTAAGAATTAGGATAGTTACAAAAATAAAGGGTTCCATCATACATAGTTCTAGGGGAAGATTGTAAACAACAATAAACCCCAACTAGATCATGTATGTTCCACCAATAACATTATTCGAGGTTAAAACCATCTGTACATAGTCTAAGCCAAACATTTCTGATTTCAGTAGTTAATGTTGGGAACGTTCGGTCTACGAACTACTACACTTCAGACTGACATGGGTAAGCCATATTTCCATCATTGCCTAATCTATTATGAGCATGCCAGGTCATGTGAGTCACTATTTTTTATGACATGTACAAGTACTTCAACTTGTTCATCACTAAAAGGTACCATAACAATTTCTTGGGAATAAATTTCCTTCTTCGTGAGGTTATTTCTCTTTATATCTAGAACTCCCACATTCATGACAATATGTTAATTTTTTATCTTCATGATAAAATAGCATACAGTTATTCTTAGAAGCATGAATTTTTATATATGACAACCCAAGTCTTTTTTTATTGTTGTTTCTTATCATATAGTGTCCCTGGGAGTCTATTAGTCTCAGACAACATTTCTTTCATGAGTCCTAACACTCGATCAAAACAATGATCTATTATATTAAACCAATTTTTGCAACTTAATAATTAGGTTATTGTAGACAATCATGCAAGATCCTATAATGGTGCATTTGCGTCATCCAAAAAATTATAAAGATATTGTTCATTTAGATTACGTAATTGCTGTCTCATTTTAGATACATTGAACACATTATTATTATCACTGACATTATTAGATTCTTTGACATCAGCACTAATAAATCGTTCATCCACCACCATTCTTTCACTATTTCTAGATCCGACATTTGATGTTAATAGACCCATTAATTCATGTACCATATGGTCATACACATTTACACCATTAGGTTCCCAACTAATGAATCCGTACAAGGATGATGGAAAATAACCATAGGTTATACTCAAACAGTGCAAATTTCTACCATGTCATTCAATGTGACATTCCTGTATATAATAGTTTGACATAAATCCATATCGACACAAATACTCTTTCACTTTCCCTACCATTATATAAAATCTGTTACTACATTTATGACAAGGGAATTTAATCATTTCTGACTCTATCCCACTATACGCAAATTATAAAAACTCATCAACACCACTCATAAATCATTTGGTACATCGATTCACATCCACTAACAGCCATTTCCCTCCCTTGCAAAACAAATAGTAAAAACATGTATAACTAATGAATATATATATATATATATAATGTTATTGTTAAAGAATTGCCTATATATGTCATTCATGCATGTTGACTTTCAATAACTAAACCACCTACTCCATTAGGGTATGAGACCTACTCCATTGAAAGTTACATGAGCAGTAGAGCAATTTAGCTATTCCATTTTAACACCATTTTATGTAAATTTTGGTAGTATTTCCTTTTAGTTTTCACTTAGAGTGTTTCTCAATAATAAAATCTTATTGAGAAACAAAATATGGGAATAGCTTGGGAAATAATCTACCAAAATTCATAAACTGATACTACAAAAGGAACACATTAACTGCAATACTGCTTATGAACTTTCAACTGTCTAACATGGATAATCCATGATTACGTGAATAAAAAATATAACTCAATCCAATACATTTTATTTACCCACAATATGAATTGGATCAATATTATATTTGTAATTAACACAATCATAGATAGTGAATCTAATGTTTAGTGAATAAATAACTTCAATACAACTATATGCTATATTATCAATTAGCTATAAATAATAACATAAATATGTCTTCTAAAAAACAAAAAATCAATATCTAAACGACAAACCTTTAAAATATTTTCAATGGACGTTGTTGAAGTAGAAGAAGAAGTTGAAGTAGAAGGTAAAATAGAAGCTAAAGCAATAGTACAAATGAACTAGAGAAGATGGCAAAAAAGAGGGGAAATGGACGTTTTTCAAAACAAAATCTATCTCAAAATCATACGATATGCATATGAAAACCAAAATTGCAACACATTCACAAGATAAATGTTTTAGAAACTATGCCATAGAAATGTAGGAAAAAAAAACTTTAAAAAAAATCACGTGAAAATAAGTCCTACAGTTTTGAGATGCTCTGTCATGTCTATAAAAAATGTTTAGTGTAATGGCCTTCCTAGTTCATGACCTATTTTGGCTAGGTAAGTAAGTTTAATGTAAGTGTTTTTATTTACATACCACAAATTAGTTTTCTATTAAGTAAGAAAAACAAGCTAAGTAAGGTTGTTTTGAGTTCCTAAGTGTAAAATGGCACTAAAGGGTAAAATGGTAATTTTGACCCAAGTGAGTGGCATAGCTGTAATTTTAGTGAAATTAAGATCATGTATGTAATTTTGATCAAATGATTTAAGGTCATACATTACTCTAACCATTGGAACAAAGAATGAGAGTTTGGGGACCAAAATGCACTAACTAAAGAAGTATGGTAATTGTGCCACTTATGACATAAAGTTTAAAGGCTAGGGGGGAGGAGAACAATTAGCCATAACACCTAAAAGGATGCTTTGAGGTAGAAAATCTAGTGAGAATAAAAAAAATTAATTTGGGAAGTGGGGGAAGTAAGTCAAAGGTTTAGTAAGGGTGGGTGGAGATATTTATTTTAGACAATCAAGTACTATTCATCATCTCTCCCAACTCATTTTGGTTCTTTCCTTCCACCATAGCCATTAGTCTTCAATCTTCCAAATTTTCTTCAGTCTCCATGAAAATTAAATGTCCTAAGGCAATTACATCAAGCTCCTAGCTATAAGTTGGTGTATTTAGTGCCTTAGAAATCATTCTTCCAAGTTTGAGTTGAAACCCAAAGGTATGTTTTATCTAGGGGTTTAAATTGGTTTTAAGCTTGAAATATGGCTAGTGATTGTCATAATTTAGAGCTTTTGGTGCCCATTTTGCTTGGATTTAGCCTTGGAACTCCAGGGAAGCAATATGTGCTCACATGAACATGGGGTAGTTTGCTTGCATTGGATCTTGCTTAACTTGGATTTGAGGTAAGGGATTTGTGTTACGACATGATTAAATGATACATAATTAGTGTTTCAACATTTGGGAGTGAGTTGAAATGAGCCAAAAGTGATTGGAACTGGATTGTGTAAGGTTTGAAATGAGATTGGTTGAGAAAATGGCGAAGAAAAGTAGCTTCATAGGTTAATGCGCTCGAACTGATTTTTGATTCAATTACATTGAGGTCAAAAGGAAGACAAGAATACCTAAAATGTGCAATGCTATCACACTAACTATGCTGGTGCTATTGCGTCAATTCCAGCAACCTCCACAAAATCATAATACTGTACACCACAATATGTAATGCTGTTTCTAAGTGTCGCAAATCAATTCCTAAGGCTTAGGTGGCATCCTAACATGGCTCGAAAGTGCTCCTATGATTTATTTATACATTATTAAGTGGGCAATAAGTGGGTGGTTTGGAGGGCTAAAGAAAAGTGGATAAGTTACATACCTTAAATCACAAATAGGGTACTAAGGAGGGACCTAGTATTGTATGAGTTGTCCAATGGCCAAGGGGTGAGTTCATGAACCCCCGACATTGTAGAAGGACCCAAGAAGGCTCTAGGACCTTTGATGACCCAAGAGTAGAAGCCAAGTACCTCGGGCATCAAGTAGTACCCAAGAGAGGTCCCGACCGAGTCAACTGGCTCGGTAAGTGAATCTATTAAGTTGCCTGAGTCGAGTTTAAGGGAACTTAGCAGAGTTTGGAAACTAAGTTCAATTACCTTACATAACAAGTAAAAGAAAGTTATAGGTAAGGGGTGAGTAAGTGATGATTCACTTTAAGTAGCCTGTAAAAGGTGGGCAGGGTCAAGTAAGTGACAACTTACTTAAGGCGCCTGCAAAAAGGACTTTATTAATTAAGTGCTAGCATCAGATATGAGGACCAACATCCAAGTACCCTAACCATATGGACTCACAGCAGTTAAGAACACCTTTGAGTGTAAGGAAGTCGTAAGTGCATAAACTTATACATTCACTCATCCATGCATACATTTCATTGCATTATCATTATTCTTTATTAATTGCTTATGTTTATTGCTTGTTGTGTTGTTTGATTGTTTGGTTTGTTTGTGTATATATATGTATATTGCTTGCATGTGTACTTATATTTTCCTTACATGTGTCGAATCCCTCACTGAGTACTTTTGAGTACCCACCCCTAAAGTGTTGTGCAAGTATTTAGAAGGCTAGTCAGGCCTAATAGTTGGTGAGGGGCAACTATTAGTGCTAAGTTTTTTTTGTTTAAAGGTACTTTCTAAGTATGAACCTTGTGGTTAATGAATACTTTTAACATAAATTAATATTGACCAAAGAGTTGTCTTTTTCTACTTTCAAAGCTAAATATGAACAAGGGAAGTGAGGCTTGCTACTTAAAGCTAGTTACTCAGGTGGAAAACTAAGGGTGGATCGTAGTAGGTATTGTTATCACTATTGTATGTATGATATTTTCCATACAAAGTGTTGGCTCTACTAGTGTTCGATTCGTGTGTATAACACTAGGGTTACATTTGAGTGCATATAAAATTAAGATGTATGCAGATAGTTACTTAAAGTTAAAGCAACTAAAGTTTCATGTCCTAGCTTGTATCACTTTGTTTTCTTAAATATAAAGCCCATGGCACTGTTTCATTATATATAACTTATTTAATTATTATTTCATAGCCAAGATGATGCATGTATATTTTCTATACAGGGAAGGCTAAGTAACTAGTTGCACATAATGATTTAAATACTTCATGAGTAATAACTAGCCAATTGTAACCTAAGTGGGATCATAGTTCCCAAATAGCCTACTATTTTTAGCAAATTAGGGCATTGGGCCCCTATTCTGCCACATGTAAGAAAGAGATTTTGTAGGGAATGCGTAGGACGAGAGCTCAAACACTTTTCCAATGCATGTGGTCCCCACCCACTAAATTCGCATCAAAAGCATCAGACACTTTAGCGCTAGAATTTCCCACCATCTTATTCTGCCAATTATCCTACATTTTTATTTGTCACTTTTTTCTCACAGCAAAAATGTCAGACAGCCATGACATTGGCTAGTGAATGAGATTTTATCCAATGGTTTTCCTTCAAAATTATTTCCTACACATTTTAATCTAGGAATCTTAAGTAAAAAATACGTCTTCCCTTTGTAATGTTGCATGTGCTACCCCAAACCTTTACTTGTTGTTTTATTTCTAACCCTAGCCTTCACTTTGCAAGTTGTGTGTCCTTAAACTAGATTAAAATGTTCCATTTTGACCCTTGAGTGTGCAAAACTCATTAAAATTTTCAGGAATTATCATAGTACCACCTAGCTAGTACTAGATTGTCTGTGCTAGCACAAGAAGTGGAATTGTTAAAACAAAAAAACTCCTTCCCCTTCCAGCTCAGCTCTTCCCCCATCGTAGTTCTCCCATAACTCTTGGCTTCCCACTCCCTGCCACCGCCTCTCTGCTTTCCCTCCCTCCCTCTTTTCCGCTTTCGTTACTGTCGCTTCTGACCATTCTTCCTACCGTTGCTCACCTAGTTAGCCTTCAAACTCATCTCTGATGTCAATTTGCCAAACCTACCTCTGATTTGTAGCAAAGATCACCACGGCCACACCCGATTGGAAAAAGATCGCAACAGCCACACACGATTCTTGTTAATGTTATGCCCAAAAGCCAATCATGAGATGATTGTATTTTTGCACATTGAGTCATGATATTTCATTAAGGCATTAATCCAGCAATTATATTTGTTGTTTTATTTCTGCGTAACATAATCAACATAATTGTAACCCTAGAATAATGATATTCTTAAATTTCCCCAATCTAGTATTATTGTGGAGCGGGTTCAATGATACATAATGGCTAGCATATGTAGAGACTAATATGAGATATATAGTCTACATATAGGTACAAGTTGGAGAACTTGTTACTGGACTGACCCACCAGGAGAATACTACATGGATCGTTATATGAGTGTCATAAGTAATTCCCATAGTAATCATGGTATATGTAGTCCTTTAACCTAAGATCATCATGGTTCCCTACATGTGAGTCACATACTTTGATGCTCCCCTTTGTTGCTTGTGACTGAGTGAACTTGGAGGAGGTCATTGGGTATGTTATATATCATGTGGAGCGATTTGTATGATCAAGATGGGATTTGTCCCTCCTATGTAATGGGAGTGATATTTTCGGGCCCCTTGATAGAGTGAGACTTAGAAAATGCATGGTCATGCTCAAATGAGTTAATATATGATATCAATGTCATCAGTTTAAGTTGGTCTACTTAGTAATCAAGAAACCAAAGATTGGGCTATACGAGAGTGACACATTCCATGTCCCGTGCTTAGTTTTGATATCTTGGACAAAGGGACAATGGCATATATTGGTAATGATTATAAAGGTTTAGCCAAATCACCAACAATCTTGTCATTTGGGTAGCAATGTTGTGTTGCTTGACACTGCTCAATCATAAATGTGATTTATGATCATTGCCAATGTGGTAAGAGCCTATTGGGTTGCATACATAGAGCTATTTGGATCATTAGAGTGCATAGGCTAATTATTTGGGTTATGGTTTCACAATAATTTCTTATTAATAATAGGCCCAAAAGTTGAGCCATTGTTAAGCCCGAAATTAAAACCTAATTGGATTAGGGCTTTGAAACCCATTAGGCCTAGAAATTGAGTCTCACTATAAATACAACTTTTAGTGAGAAATTCGTAG
>JMHV01069167.1:0-23782 GCA_000696445.1 Aquilaria agallochum | reverse complement strand
ACTGAGTTGTGGACCAACTCGCTCAAGTTAGCTAAGTTCAGGGGCCAAATATATAGTTTGGCCAATTTAAAATAACATATTTTTATTCTTATATCTTTTTTATCCAAAACTAATTTTAATTAAAATCCAATATTATGTAAGTGCAATAATCCATTGAAAATATATTTTTTGTAATCTTACTAAATTTGTATGGTTTTTTTTCTAGTTTTAAGCATTAAAAAATGAATAAAAATTTGCTTTGAAATAGATTATTGCATCTATATAATATTGACTTTCAAATGAAATTAGTTTCATGTAAAAAATATATAAAATTAAAAATAAATATTAAATTAAAACAAATTGGGCTAAATGTTTCTCACCGTTAATAGCATTCTTATAATTATTCCATTATTATTTAACCAATTGTTTGATAAGGGAAAATTACAAAAAATCCTCGGTGGTTTGGTCCAACCTATAGTTTGCCCTCTCTATTTTAAGAAACTTACACTTTGTCCCTTATATTTTTTACACTGCCTGATAACAAGTTATAAAATTGTATTTAAACTATACGATAATTATCTTTCAGTAATTTTAATCTCTCTAGATGTTTTTTATAGTTAGTAGATATTTTAAACTATCAATTTTTCTTTTCTATAAATGTACTTTCTCCTTTGTAATTACATATCAAAATTTTTTATAGGACGGTTGACTGTAAAAAAAATATTAAAAATCTTGAAATTACTGAAACATTATTATCATATAGTTTAAATTAGGGTTTTAGAAGTTGTGATTAGGATTTCGGAAAAGGAAAAGCTTGGTTACAAGTTTTTGTTTTGTGATTTCATTGTTTACTGATTAAGCTATTGGTCAACTAACTTGCTTGTCCAATCGTTGACTGGAAACTGGAAAATAGGAATCTTCAACAGCTGATGATGAATTTGTGATCGACCCTTTATTCTTATTCTTCCAGTTATTTGTCTCTTATGATTTTGTGAGCCATGGATTTGGCAGTAAACCTAGGTAAGGGTTGGGTATTTATAGTATGAATTCTATTTGCTGTGTCATTTACTAAAAATTTTACTATTTTTCCAATTGTGGGTGGATAAAGTCTTCTTCATGGATGATGCAGTCGCCACTTTTTGCTTTATAGGGTATGGCAGATTGAAAGCCAAAGTCTCTGATAAATCAATAAATCTCCAAGGAAATCAATAATTTGGTTATTTCGGTTTGATTCAAATCGAATCGAGAAATTTCAGTTTCGGTTTATTCGATTTTATCAACGTATTCTGTCAATTCAGTTTATAACGGTTAAAAACCAAAAACCGACTAATTTGGGTCGGTCAAAGTCGAATTAACCAAATGCCCAGCCCTAAATTCAAGTAGGGTCACACCTGCTCTACAAATGGGAACAATGGGAGCTTAAGAGGAAAGGGAAGCTTGTTATTGGTATAGATAAAGCCTTGAGGTGACAAATCATCGTTTGGATGCATGAAGGTCCTCTAGGGGGTCATTAGGTGTAGCTGCAACAAAAAAAAAAAAGCTACATTTTTATTAAAAAAAATGAGGAAAGATATTAGGTGATATGTTTCGGCCTGTGAGGTGTGCCGAAGATATAAACTAGAAAGTGTGCTGTATCCAGGTCTGTTACAGCATTTGCTTATTCTTTGTACAGTTTGGTCGTCAATTTCCATGGATTTTGAGGAAGGCTTACCTTCTTCACAAGGGAAATCAGTCATTTATGTGGTAATTGATATGCTTAGCAAATATGGACACTTCATAGGGCTCGCACACCCATATACTGCAGTAGCTGACGCACAAGCCTTTCTAGACCAAGTGTTTAAGCTACATGGATTACCTCATGACATTATCAGTGACAGAGACACCATTTTCTTTAGTAAATTTTGGCAGGAACTATTCGCTAAGCTAAAGGTGCAGCTGAAAATGTCCACAGCCTATTACCCTCAATCGGATGGCCAAACTGAGGTCCTCAATAGATGCCTAGAGTCTTATTTAAGATGTGTGGCAGGGGATCATCCCAAGGAGTGGTCTAACTACCTACTCATGGCAGAATATTGGTACAATACCAGTTTTCACACTGCACTTGGGATGACTCAATTCGAAGCTCTTTACTTCCAAAAGCCACCTATGCATGTTCCATATCTGGCTGGTGATTTTGTTGTTGAAGCAGTAGATCAAAGCCTCCAAGCTAGAGAAAAAGTCATACAGACAATGCAATTTCACCCTACAAAGGCCTATAATAGGATGAAGCAGCTGGCAAATCACCATAGAAGTGAGAGACGGTTTGAAGAGGGAGATTGGGTACTACTTAAGGTTAAACCGTATAAACAAGTATCTTTGGCCAGAAGGTTTAACCAAAAGTTAGTAGCAAAGTATTACGGGCCTTACAAGATTCTGCAGAAGATAGGAACTGTGGTACACAAGCTCTAACTGCCTGAAGGCTGCAAACTCCATCCTGTTTTTCATGTGTCTCTACTAAGGAAATTTGTGGGGAATGTTCCCTTTTACTTTACCCTACCACCTATTGATGAAGATGGCAGATAGCCCCTGAACCTGAAGCTATTTTGGATAGAAGGATAAAAAAGAAGGGAAACCGAGCTGTAGCTGAAGTTCTAATTAAATGGACGAACAACACTGAAAATGATGCCACCTGGGAGGACTATGAGGAACTTGTAAAAAAGTTCCCAACCTTTAACCCTTGAGGACAAGGATTCTCTGAGGGGGGACCATTGATGCACTGTGAAATTCTAGTGTTTTCAACTTGAGTCAAGACGCAGTGTAGCAACAGGTTCACGCACCAATGATCACAAAATATATGAGTCCTTGCATTTGAGCTGAGCTGTAATAGTTCATGCATTAACCTGGTTGTTTCATTTTTTATTCTTATTGTTTAGCCTGTCAAGTTTGTTAGAGAATTAACGGCCGTGATGATGACTCTAGCCTATAAAAAGATCCTAGAAAGATGTAAATGACAGCTTTTGGTGAATGAAACTTTTATTCTCTCATTTTTTCTCACTTTCTGCTCTCCTCCCAGAACGCGATTCGTCTGTCCCCCCATCGCAGTGACCCCTCCATGTCCCACGCGTTAGTATTGTGCCACATGTATTAACTTTAACTTAACATTGTGCTTAAACGGGGAATGGGAAAAAATAGACGGGATCTGTCAAACAGACCTAAAACTTAACTTGACTCTGCCTCTGGCCTGCCATGAATCACTTTTTTGTCCTATTCTTCTAAATACCTGACTCTGCTGCCGGCCCGCCATTAATCACTTTTTTGTCTTTTCTACAATAAGAACTTGAAAGTTCAAACTTTTGAAAACGTATGTTGCTTTTCTTTTCCTGTAGCATTGTTCTTTTTCCATCGTGGTTTTATTTTTCACATTTTCATTGTTTGTTTAGCCTTTTTTTTTTTATGCTCTAGACTTGTTGCATTCGACACTATTTGTCTTGTTTTTTTTTCCTTTATGCTATTAATTGAATCATAATCCTGGTTGCTATTACTTTATATATTTTATATGGTTATTCTCAATTCTGTAAATCCCTTATATATGGTGCTCTTCAGTTTTAGTTGATGTTCAACTTTTAATTTAAGTGTCATGATGTTCTCACCATGGTATTGGTAGGAATTTCTTGTTTTTAGAAAAATAATTTATCATTGTAAGTAAAATACAAATAAGTTAATAAAATTATGCTACTACAGTCGGTCAATATTCTTGTATAGTCTATGGTTTTTTAATTAATATTTAAATATTATGTTTTTGCAGGCCATGGAAAACGAGCAATCAATCGAGGAAGCTAAAACTCAATCTTGTCGAAGGTTGTCGTTTTCAACTCTTGAAGTGTCTAGGCCAGAGGATTCCTCTGAGAATTATACTGTCCAACAAGAGAATCAAGATAACCTAGTTGATTCTAATTCCAAAATTGTAAGTCCAATTCATTCAAGCATCTTAGAGAATGTCATACTTAGAGTTGGAATGGAATTTGATTGTAAGGAAGATGCACTTCTATAATGTCTATGCCAACGAAGTTGGATTTAACATTCAAAAAAGTAAGTTTCACAGGAACAAGGAAGGTAAATTGTTGGATCAAATTATTTGTTGTTCTACTAAAGGTACACATAAAGTTGACAAAAGCGATTACAATGTTAAATGTCATCGGCCAGAGACAAGATTTGATTGCAAAGCTATGACACAAATTAGTGGAAGATCTAGTGCTAAGTTACGTGTTACAAAACTTATAGTAGAACCTTCACACTGGCTAGCTAGTCCTAAAAAGAGTGTGTTTTGAGGTCTTAAAGAAGTATTGACATTGGCCAAGCTGCTGAATTGGAAGTACTTGATCAATCTGAAATAGCACTAAGGTTAGGTATTAAATATATGGCGAAGAGAGTTGGTGGAGTTAATAATCTTGGTTTTCTTCCTGAGGATTATAAGAAATATTTGAGGTCCAAACGAACAAAAAAAATGAAAGTGGGGGATACTGGTGGTGTTTTAGAATACTTGTAGCAAATGCAATTTGAGGACTCTAATTTTTCTTATGCTTTACAAGTTGATATTGAGGACCTCATAACTAATATTTTTTGGATAGATAGTAGAATGAAATTAGACTATAAGTCTTTTAGTGATGTTGTTTGTTTTGACACAACATATAGGAAAAACAAATAGGGAAGATCTTTTGCAATGTTTGTTAGTGTAAATCATCACAAGCAATCTATAATTTTTTGTGCTGCTTTGTTGTATGATGAGACATCTGAGACTTTCATGTGGTTATTTGATTCATTTGCAAAAGCCATGTTTGGAAAAAAGCCAAAAAACAATTTTAACCAATGAAGATGTTGCAATGGCTAAAGCCCTTAGTTCATAATGGCCAGAAACTCATTATCGTTTATATGTGTGGCATATGTACCAGAATGCCGCGAAACACCTTAGTTCTGTGTTTGAGAATTTTAGTATTTTTGCTAAGGATTTCATAGTTGTGTATACGATCATGCTGATGAAGAAGACTTCTTGAATGCTTGGCTCATGATTCTTGAAAAATATGGTCTTCAAGAGAATCCATGGTTAAAGAAATAGTTCGAACTAAATGAAAAATAGGCTTTAGTTTGTGGCCGATATACTTTTTGTGCTGATATGTTTACAACCCAAAGAAGTAAGAGCATGAATAACCAAATCAAGCAGTATGTTGGTTATAACTATGATCTACGACGTTTTTTTGGGCACTTCCAAAGGCTACTAGAAGACATTTGGTTCAAGGAATTGAAAACAGACTTCAAAGCTTTAAATAGCAAACCGTATTTGCCATTTCAGGTAGATATATTAGAGCATCCATCTAATGTTTATACTTATGAGGTCTTTAAATTATTTTCACAAGAATTGTGGCTTACTTGGAATTATGAGTTGTATAGTTTGGGAGAGAATGATGGCATCACGGGATATAGAGTTACTCCTAAAAAAAAAAAATCATGTCATCATATAGTTGCACTAGACTTTTCCAATTCTACTGTGACATGTAGCTGTAAGAAGTTTGAGTTTGTTGGAATTTTATGCGCTCATGCTTTGAAGGTCCTTTCTTTTCATAATATTAAACATGTGCCTAATCAATATATCTTGAAAAGATGGACTAAAGATGCAAAGAAAGGAATGATTCATTCATTTATCCCCCCCCAAAAACAAATGATCTGAAAATAGATGTTGCAGCATGTTACAAGGTTCTTTTAAAGTCATATGCTCATCTGGCTGCTAGAGCTGCTTTCAGTGAAGATATATTTAATCTAGCTATTCTTAATAGACAAATGACACTTAAAGAAATGGAGGTTAAATTGGAGAATGTTACAATTGAAGAAGATTCAAGTGGTAACGTATGTGTTATTCAGAGCAATTGTCAAGATGATCAATGTGCACCATCAAATATTCATTGTACTATCAAAGGAATAAAGCGCAATGAGAGGAACAAGCAGTCTAGATCATCTAGTCGAAGAAAAAGTGCTTTAGAAAAAGCAATAAGGGGAAGAAAACGCCAAAATAGTGAAGGAAACAAAGAGAAGGTATCAATTTAAGAGTTACTGTTCCTAAATAACTTTTATTTCAATATCTTTGTAGGAGTAGTGTGTATATTTAAATAATTTTAATTTCAATATTTTTGAGATTTTTTTTGTTACATTTTGAATTCATATTTCAAAATGGTGTCATTGAACTTTATAAGTTACAAAACGGTGTACTTCTGGTTCACCTTTAACTTTGAATCAAGAAGATAATCAAGTAACATAACCAAATCAATTTTTACAGGTAATAAGTATACCTTACTTTTATAATTTCATTATTTATCGTTCAAAAGAACTTAAGCTAATAACTTTCATATAATTTTGCAGGGAACTAATTTTGGAACTCCTTACTCAAATCTAGACATTTTTTTAAGTTAACCTTCATCTTTGCAGTTGACTACGGTAACATGCATTTGATATATTTTTATTTAATTACTATTACATGCATGTATCTTTACCATTTTATTGTTTTTGTTTTTCACCCAACAACATTACATTGGTCAATGCCCAATAAATACAGGTCAAAATCATTTCCCAAGTATGATGGATTTATTGAAGTTAATATTTTTGTTTTGTTTTTTTTTTCTTTTTGCTTTTCTTAGAGAAAAATTGGAAGTGGTCACGTTTGTGTTTTATATTTTCACCATGTCCTTTTTAAGGCTCAAGAATTGCCATCAGACTCAGAAGAATGATTTGCAATGCTGGATGCCATTGTAAAGAGTCAGAAGAATCTCTGTAATCAATGGAGGAAAAGATCAAACTTATATCTCAATTATTTAGATATTTTTTCAAAGAATCATTATCTAGAACCTTATACAGTGAAATACATTGATTATCTGCATTTCTGTGCTCAATTTTGTTACATCTTGTTTCTTTAAATGCAAAAGTTGTGCCCAAGGTAGGCTACTTTGCCGGGTTTCAAATTAACTAAATGATAGGTCTTTTTTTCTAGTAGGCAGGCAGACACCAATTGATGTGATAAGTACTAATTTTTTTTTTTAAAAAATATAATACCTTTTTTTTTTCTATTAAATGGAACTAATTAGCAATCTGAAAGTGCATAATTGATTAACTAGTGATTAGAATTTGGTGGATGTGTCAAATTTCAAAGGAGCTAGCCGAGGGACAATTAATAAAAGAGAAATGACCTAGTTGCTGAAAATTTTTCTTAGATAGCTGTGATTTTCTTTTCTAAAACTTTTTTTATTTTTGTAGCATTTAACTCTGTCTCCTCCATTTGTGTTTAACACTCGGTCTGCCGTTTGCTTAAAAACGAACTTTTAGATTTTGGTTAATCGAGAGACGTGGCAGCTGGAGATTAAATGGGACAGGAGGGGACACGAGTTGAGGGGGACAGACGAATCGCGTTCCTCCTCCCGGGTCTCAAAATTCTTCCTTTCCCCCTCGTCTAGCCAGCTATATTAACTGGTGATTCTGTCGTTCGACTGGCTCGTATCAGCCGTGAGAATTGGACACTCGCCCTTAGACATGGACGCTCCGTCCCGGCCGCACGCCCGCTCCGTCTCCACGAACCCACGACCCATTCCGGCTGTGAAATCGAACAAGAATAAAAGAGAAGTCAGCCTTCGTCCCGACGAACCCAGCCTCCTCGCTGATGAACCCGGCCGCTCGGTACTCTTTTATCTTTACCCAAATTCTTGCTTTCTGCGATGTGTTCAAGTTCAAAATATGATCTTCCAACATAGCCTGTTGATGTGCTTAGATCTGTTGCTTCGTTCTTGGAAATTGTGATTCTGGTTTTCACGGGTTTACGGCCTGGAACCTTGTTTCCTTCTTATGGGTTTTGGTTGGAATCGATTATTTCTGGTTTCTGGGACACCCAGATTACTGCCTCGATAAGAAGTTCATATTCGTCACCGTTTTGTTGTAATGTTTGTTTAGTTATGGGTTTTGGGATTGATCGTTTCCGTTTATTGAAGACCCATATTTTGTTTTTTAGAATCAGACTGACATGATTGCCCAGATTGTAATCTTGATGCTGGAACCGTTTTGATCTGTTGTTCATGTTTCTAGGCTTCTAGGTGTTCTGTTATGATGTTTATTTCAGTTAGAACTGATCATTTTCCTTTCTTGAAAAGATCGATGTTCATTTTCATTTGCACATGTATGCCTCGATTGTAATCCTGATGCTGAAGATGCTTATGTTTGCTATTGTTTTATTACGATGCTTGTTCCATTTTAGATATGGAGAAAATAAATAAACATGCATTTTGGTTTGACATTGTTATTTGCATTTTTGTGTGAATTATTAGTTTGTTAGATAATACTGATTTTTAAAATTGATCTTGTAATTGGTTTGTTTTTTTTTGGAATTTGATTACATTTCTTGGAAATATTATAGCATTAGTTATCTTTTTTTTTTCAGTAATTTTTTTTTTCAAACTTCTTTATATTTAGATAACTTTTAATTTATAGTTTTGAATAAATTTGCCCTATCATTAAGTGATTAAAGTTACTTAGTTTTATCATTTAACGGTTAAGAGTTTAAATGTTTACAATCAAATCATTGAACTGTTAGAAATCTAACGGAGTTAATGGCAAGTTGATCGAGTCAACGAGTTAAAACAAATTAAAGGGTTTAAGTGCGCTGCGTTTCAGAGTTGAGGGACTGAGTTGTACCGAGTTAAAATTCAAGAACTAAAAAGTCTTGAGTCACTATAATCGGAGTGAGTAAAATTGATTTTGACCTGTCAAGTTTGGAGAATGAATCATGTTTGAAGATTTTGTTAGGTTGTTTCCTTTTGTTTTGTTTTATCTAGTATATTTAGGTTTTAGGTAGTTGCGGTAATAAGTTAAAGATTGAGTATTTTTATTATTATTATTTTTTTTAAATTTTCATATTCTTTCTTCTTAGTTTTGATTGTTTGTCTATAGTTGGATATGGTAGCTTGATTCAAAGAGGAGAATGAAGAGGAATTGTATCCATGGGGTAGTTTAATTAAGTTGAACCTTTCTTTGTGTTCCTGGTCTCTCTCATTTCCTCTGTCAATATAATTCTTCTCCTTTCTCAAACTGAGCCCATTTTTTAACTCCTTACTCAATTTCTTCTTCTCCCTCTCTGATTCTTTCTAATTCTTCCTCTTGCCTTAGATTTTTGGCTTCTTCTAGCTCTGAATCGTAGGAAATGTTGGCACATATCATAATCATAAAACCAAAAGCCTAAAAATTAAGGAAGAGTGTTTGAGCTAAAACTTGGAGCATGATCATCACATGTTAACACAACAAAAACTTGACACCCAAACACTGCATACAATTAGACAACATAATTCGTGAATGAAGAGGAAAAGTTATAAAAGAATTTGAAGTGCCAGAAATTCGAATTACTAGAATCATACTGTAATACTTAACAACTTCAGGGATGTTATCATAGCCATTGAAAAAAAGTGAAGTGAGTGAGTAACAACATCAACGGAGGACAAAAAATATGATACGAAATTAAAATGAGCTGCCAATCATGTGAAGTGATTAGATTTTGCTACTTCTGTTACATTCTAAAGAATAAAGAAGCAAGAAACTGTGTAAATACTCTTCTCTCGACTCATCTCTTTTGTTCTTTCTTTCTTCTCGACTGTGATACTCTGTGTCTGTGTGCCCCATGTGCCTGTCTAAAGGAAAAGTAGCTGTCAGTTTGTACCAAGGCACGACTCCGGCATATTAATGGAACAATTGAGGCTGATTCTGGATAGGCAGCAGGTGTTCAACAAAAGGCCTAAACCAAGAATCGACAAAACTTCAGTTCTTGGTCTAAGTCATGGCAGCAGCAGTCCTTGAAGGATTTAAGTTGATTTGGAATTCCCAGAGTTGTGCAGGACATTGATGGAATGAAATGGTTAGATAGTCGAAGGAATTGAAAAACGCATAGTGAAGCAGTACTAAGAAACTGGCATAACTTTAGCCAACACGTTGTCACATGCATATGACGCCCGAGTCCAGATCTTCTACATCATTTGTTGTCCTCACCCCGTTCCCCATTCCTAAAACATTGTCACTTGTCACCTTTCCCCAAATCTACGATAACCTAGCACCTGAAACTTGCCTCTTGCCTCTCCCTCTCTATCAAAAACCACTTCAATCTCCATGGCAGGCAGCTGCATCATTCTCAACCCACAGCCCAAGCTTAGATAAAGGATCCTCGCTTCAATTTCCCTTTCAGAATCAAGCATGTCAGCAAACTGGGTAAGAATTTTGGTTTAGCAATCGGCTGGGTTTCGATTTTAATTTTTTTCTCCTATGTTACCGATAATATAAAATGTGTCTTGAACTGAAAACATACTATTAATTACAAATTTCTCAAGAAAAGATTTAGGCTAATAGATACAAAAAAGAAAAGGAATTAACAATTGCTCCTACTTTCTACTAGAAATTGTTTGCAGTTGCCGAGAAAATGGAGAAACAATGAAAAGAGAATTAAAGGATAAAGTAATTTTCCAAGAAAGAAAGTAGGATTCATTTTTTCCCTGGTATATATTTTTCAATGTTCAGGCAGGACCCTGAGCATCAAGAAACAAGTTTTTCGATATAACCAGTTCATTTCATATTTTTTTATCACCACCACCATTACTATAAAACGCCTCTGCTGATCTGCCAACTCTTTAGAGTATCTATATTCACTCCTTCTCACTTTTTGATTTTTTTTCTTTCGAGTCACTAAGTCACCAAATCCAGCTTTCTTCAGCAATCATTAACTCCATTGCCGACCCAAAGAAAAGTATGGAAGCCCTGAAGCCAGTATTCACTTTGCAGTCAACAATGGAACCAATGGTCTGCTAAGGCATACTTGGTTCTTGAGGTGAAACTGAAGAAAAGATCTTGAATTTTATACCTGAGTTGTGGGTTGTCGTGGCAAGTTTGAGGGGGAGAGAGACCCCAAAGAAGTCAATTTTCAACTATTAAATGGTGTTAATTGATATTTGTTAGTGGAAGACACAGGTTATTTTTCATGAATGAAAATATGGGGTGGACTTATATTCCAGGCTATTAGAGAGATGAACTGGATCCAACGGAAGATCTATCTTTACAATGTCACTTTTGGTCTATATATGTTGGATTGGTGGGAGCGTTATCTGTTCAGTATCCTTTTATATCTTTTCTCTTTTTGGTCTATGAATAATATATCCATTGAGGTTGCCAAGGTTTGGTTCCTTTTTACAAGAAGGTTAAGAAATCTGAAGGAATTTGGTAGCATCCAGCTGTTTATTTTTAATATATATTGCTGTCTATGCGAGTTCCTCAACTTCTGTAGATACTCTGGTGATTGTGCTGATGTGGTTCATTTTCTGCAATGGATCCCGGTATGTCATGGGCTTCTGCAAGAGGTACTTTCTTCCCTGGCTCTAGTTTCATTTTGGTGAAATTTAACTGGTTTAACTCATTTAATTGTTGCAAATGCAAAAATGTCAGTTATGTCATTTATATCTTATCTATTATAGTATTTGTTCTGTGTCTTCATTCTTCTATCATGCTGGGATCAATACCATATTAATATTTTGATGATGGAAAGAATTCATTGTTCTTCCTAAAACAAAGATGGTTGGACTCTCTTAGATTTTGGGTTATGGGGACACTCTTTTCTACAGACATAGAACTTGTAGACATCATTGAGATATTCTTTTGCACATAGTTTTTTGTAAATGGGTTGGCACCCCCTTGGTGCTCTAGTTATACTCTGAGATATACTTTTGATATTAAACAAAAAAAAGAAATGTGTACCAGTTGAACTAACACTTAAAAAATGGAGTTTGTAATGTGAAGATCAGAATGTGCTCTTCCTGAATCTTCTTCTATACTGTTCTTGGACGTGGGTCTTTTGTGGGGCTGCTTTATCAATAAGAAAATCACTAAGCCTTTGGCAATTGGATTTTTTTCATAGAAATCTTCAACATCCAAGGTGCATGTATGGCTACTATATAGTTTGTCTAACAATCAATGGATCAACAGTTTCAATCCCATTCAGTTGGTATTGGCCACATGAATCTAGTTTCTTCATTCTGCTTTATTGGATATGGCCAAAGTTTTAAGTTCCTCCAAGAGCTCTAAATGCAAGTTATGCAAGTTATTTCTACACTATTTCTACGTAACTTCAGGTTCAGCTTTCACTCTTTTCCATCCTCCCATGTCTATCATATCACTCTTACTCACTAGGGCATCCATTGGCCTAACCTGGACATGACCAAATAATCTAAGGTGGTTTTCCTTTGTTTAGTTGTCAATAGAAGTACCTTTACCCTGCTCTTACTCTCATTTCTAATTCTCTCTGTTAGTATATGTTCACTCGTACAGTGAACATTCTCATATCTGCTACACTTCTTTTGCTTAATGTAATATAGTTGGTGTTATCTTTATATTGGTTATATTGTTTCAAGGAAAAACTACAACTAGAAGTCCAGGTTATTGTTTCATATAAAAAAGGAGTGCTCACCTGTCTCTTGAATTTTCTGGTGAAGATATATTAATTCAACTACATCTCAGATTAGAAACTGCTAATTCTTCTTATCACTATGCTACGAACTTTCTCTAATGTTTTTCTTTATGCTTTCTTGTTTCTGTAACCTACTTTTTCAATCTATGAAATAAGACTTCTTTATGATACTCATAATCTACGTAAAAGTCATAAAAAATTCTAAGTAATTACTGTATATAATTGGAGCCTTTAATCATTTTGTCAAAACCAAACACATAAGAACTACTGTGAGATAATATAAAGGTGAATGTAATTATTCATAATAACACAGCCAACTTAATTACATGGACTGAGTATTAGCGTTGTGTGCTTCTGCAATCCTTACTTTTCACAAGCAAGAACTGTTGCAGTATAATGAAAGTTAGTTATTATTTTGGATAATTCTTCTATTTTGGGACATGGGTAATTTATGTAACTACTGGGAGATCTCGTAAATTCTAGGAATTATAATTATTCGATATTTATGAGGTCTTTTGTGGCTATTATTAGGTTTTACTAATAAAGTAAGCTTACCTTATTGGTTATACTAGGGTTTAGTTTAGGTATTAGGTTGCCTGTAGGAATCTCCCTATGTTGTGTTAATTTTAAATTTTTGGATGAATTGAAGAATTATTTGTTGTTGCCCCTACTCTTCTTCTTTCTGTTACGCTTCCCATTGCTCCTACTTCAAAAGCCTTACTAAGGTCAAGAAAATGCCAAAAAAGAGTGTCTCTAACCACTTATTCTTTGAATCAGAAAGAGCTTTTCTTCCATTCAAAAACTCTTTTATTTCATTTTCGCCAGACTGCAAATAATAGGAAGGAACCAGCAAGATAGCTTTTCATTTGTTTTTCTCCCAGCAAAAACTTGACCAAGCCCAAACTTCATTGGCAACATTACCACCAGCCACTCATCGAACTGCTACTGCTGAGAAAAGCAATGTTTCACAGTTCTCTCACCCAAGAGCATTGTAAGCAAAGATGGCCCACTGGCGTCTATTCCTCCCTTGCACAGAAACACCTCATAAGAAGTACCTTTCATCTTTTCCTCTTTTTCCAACTTATGTTCATACATGAATTCATGTTTCTTGGAGTGACATACTGAATCAGAATGTGTTTTCAAATCTCCTTAAAAGTTAAAAGAACTGTGGTTATTATTATTATTATTATTTTTTGGTAATCTGAAAGAACAATGGTTATTGTGAAGAGATATTGAGTAGAAATTCGAAGATGAAAGCCTTGGATATCCTGTTTGCAAGAGTAGGAAGAAAGTAGAAGTCTCAGAGAACCATTAAGAGGAGTAAAGAGACAGGTTTTACCTGCTATAAAAAAAAAAGAAAAGAAAAAACCAGGTTTTATCTTTCAGCAGAAGATCTCAATTTTTGAGTTGGTATTTGTGATAATGAACGAAATCGAGCAATTCCTCAGTATTGAATAAAAAAGAGAAAATCGATTGTGGTTGAAGGAATTTGCAAAGCGAGTATGCATGCAGGTAGGCTGTTCACTGACAGCACAATGATGCCTATCTGCTTTTAGCCTTTGAAATAAATGTTTTCAAGAGCCTGCTGAACATGGAAATATGCCTCTACTCTTTCGTAGATGGTATGAGGTATTGCTGTCAGTGTTTGGCGGTGGTTGGAAGAATTTAAATGTAAACAAGCAGTAGCAGATAGCAAGCTATAAAGAAGCATGTAGCAAGCTGCTTCTTGTGATGATTATATGATTTGGAACTTTTCATAGTGGTTGAGCCAGTAATGTTCTATGCATATGCTAAGCTTCGACTTCAGTGAAAAATGTGAATATGACTTATAAGAGGGCTACACCACAGCACCACTCTGTTCTTTCAGATGAGACTGCACTCTCAATATGACTTGCAACGATGGAAGACGAAAAACAATACTTATACTGTTCTATGGTCATATGTCCCATTTCCTATATGCTTTCTTCATGCATATTTGGATAACCTTTTTTTTTCTTTAGTTCCTACTTAATTGCTCTTGCCTGTGGAATCATACTTAAACTGTTGTTTTGTCATATGTCCTAAAGGCTAAACGTGGAAAAGGAAGAAACATAAGCTATTTTTATGGAAAGAAAACTCTTCGAATTTTATGATATCTTAAATAGTCTCCAATAAAATTCATGCCACCAACAACAACAGGGCTGAGATTGGGGTGCAGGATTTGAGCGTCAGATCAAATAGTTCATTGTTTGAATATTCAAATTTTGATGCCCTTGAACAGAGTTAATTGGGTGCATCAACTAGTCACCTTATCATGCTTGGTTGAGTCCGGTGGGTAATTGTACATTTTGAATTGCAACAGGCATTTATGATGAATGAAGCTGCAGGTAGCAAGGAGTAGTTTGCTGTGGTCTGCTGCCGTGGTTCCGATTTCCAACTTGGAATTTCAGGGAGGTGTAAACTGGCAACTTGACAGTATTTAGTTACTTATTTGTAAACTTTTCCGGATACAAGATGTTTTTTGTTGTCTGTACTAAGAATTGTTTTTGTCGATTGTCTGATTGTGCTGTACATTTTATATCTACTCCAGCTGCAATTTTATTGTGTCACAGGAATTTACCTGTACTAGAGAGTGACCTGCACCCACTTTTCTCTGCGGGTTTTGTCAGACACATGTCAGTCTTAGATTGAAATGTATCTTTGCTGGCATTTTCATCATCACCTTGATGGATTATTGACTATTGAGGGCCTTGTCGATAACAGGTAGTGACAATGAGTAAATGTAGGCAATTGTCTTAAAGCATAAAAAGTTCATTTTAAGAGTCCTGTAATAATTTTTTTTATATAGGGTATTTATAAGTATTAATTCTTAATTAATATAATTTGATGCCATTAATTGGTAATTCAAACTTACAAATGCCATCAACTTTAAAAAAATTATGTAAGAGGTTTTTTTTAAGGTATATAAAAATCTTAATTTGTATTTTAACCTGAATTGAGAACTAAAATTTGTAAATTATTTCAAATTTTAAAAACTATATAAAAAAATTTTAAAAATTTTAAGGCATGTATAATTTTTTATTCTCTGTTAATCATATTTTATATCTTGAATTAAGATTCATAAACACTTTAAAATTTTAAAAACTCTTATAACTTAGTTCCTCATTAAGCTTAATTTTCTTCATCTCTCACTAGTTAAATAGAGCCAAAGAATTCAAAATGAGAAGCAAATGCGTTTGAACGAGTACCTTTTATAAGATGAAGGCCCCGTTTGGGAACAGCTTTTGTCATCAGCGTTAGAGTTTTAGATAATTTATTTGACGGTTGAGATGAAAACGCTGAAGCTAAAAGCTAAAAGCTACCATTGGATAGCTTTTTCAAAACTCTAACGCTAATCGCTGACGCTAATACCAAACGGGGCCGAAGAAGTTTAGGGAAAAGTTAGTTAAACAGAGCCAAAGACTTCAGAATGAGAAGCAAATGCGTTTGAACGAGTACCGTTCATAAGATGATGAAGTTTGGGGAAAAGGGAATAGAGATAGGAAATAGAAGATGAGTTTATGTATTTAATGGGAGAAGGAAAAAGAGAAAAAGAAAAAGAAAAAGAAAAACATAAAAGAATAAAAGAAGAAAAGAAGGCAAGGTTGGTACTGTTTAATAAACAGTACAAAGAGCCATGTTCGGCTCGACAATTGAATGTCGTCTGTAATTTAGTAGAGCTCGATGAGTATGAAAATTGAAAAACGCAGAAAAACAACTAAGCCAAGAAACGTAGGTATCCCGACTGTAGCTAATCTCTTTAGCCAAACTGAATTAGAGGGTCCAAAACACCACAAATAGTTTTATTCCCGAAACCTCAATGGCAAACTGTAGTGTTTTGGACATTGTAATTGATTTCAATTTCTCTCCCCAGATCCAAATTTTTAATCGAAAAAAAATAGAGAAAATTACCAAGAATCTCCTAATGTTTAGTCAAACCTACAATTTATCCCCTCATGTTTCAAATACCTATATTTACTCCCATTAAAGTCAACACTGTGAATCACCGTTACCATAAAAAAAATATTTAACTTTGCCCTCTTAACTTTTTTCCATAAAAACTTTAGCCCTAGCCATTGGAGCAGGTAACCACAGAAACAATTGTGTATTGCCGGGTAAGTAAGCAAATTAGCCATTAGATCTAGGGCCAACCAAGTCCATCAACAAGCCCAAGGTTGTGCTGTTGGGTTCCGGCACTTGAGTTCCGCTCTGTGACCAAACCCATCGCTCATATCCAACCCACCGTTTCCTAGGAACTTGGGTTGTACTACTTCTTCGCTAATTGTACTAAATCGATACCAATAAGCACAAGGTAAATCAATTTTATTCTTTTTAGTGGCAATTGATGAGGGATGTTCTATAGTTTTTGGGTTGCACTCGTTGTTTAGAGCATAAACATAAGGGATTTAACGATTTCAACACGCCAATTGGCGAGGCCATGTTCAACATGAGTCGCCAAAGAAGATAAGGCCTTGTGGTCTGGTTCATTTCAGATGAACAGATGAATTGGGGTTTCTTTTTCTTTTAATTAGTTTGATTTTCTTTTTATTGTTCTTTGTATTCTTGTTTTTCTTTAGATGCAAAAGAAGTTGGGGTAAAGTTTGTATAGATGAATGTTGGGAAGGCTAAGTCAGGTGTTTTCCTTTTCTGTATTAATAGTCATTAATGGAGTTAACTTGAAGGGGGTAAGTATAGGTTTTTAAAAAATGGGGAACAAAATTGTAGGTTCAACAAAAATTTAATACGTTTTTTGGTAATTTTCCCAAAAAAAATTGTACCTCATACAACAACTTTGCGGTGAATGACATCACCTAGCATTTGCAAGAAAAATTGAACGAAAATAAAGAATAGTGAAAAAAAATTAAAATAAACCATGATGCACTTGAGTATAAAGCAATGGGGAAATCAATCGCTACCAATATCTAACATATTCGAGGAGTGCGTCTAAAATAGATAAAGAAATGAAGAATAATAGTTGCCAATTTTCAAGGATAATGGTGCCCATGATTTAAGTTAAAAATATAAGGGGTCGCATGGATAACCTAATTTGAGTTCACTCAAGACAAAAATAATGCCAATTTAATGTTGATTTCAACCCAAAATAACTCAAGTTAACTCAACCCATTTTCAATGTGAAAATCTCCTCAAACCTAAACCAATTTGAATCTAAATAACTTGGTCTAGACCTAAAATTATTATAATCCAATTAAACTCAACCCCAAATGAGCTAATTTACCAAATTGCATTCCTTCTCCAGACGAATGAAGGGATTGATATATCATAACTAAAGCAAATCATGGGATAGAAAAGAAGCACCCATATTTTTTTTTTCCACAATGAGTATCGTGGTTTTTTTATTGATTTGATCCTCAAGTGAAAATTCATATAAATCTTCACTATTTTTGGGAAGGATAAAGGGTTTAGGTTAAGTTTTTTAGTATGGCACAGTACATGGTAAGTATGTGTTATACATCAAGTTTATAGCTATTTGCAATTATGTCATTCGTTCATCTGACTGTTTCTTTCTATGCCAACACTTTTCCAAATCCAACATCCCTCACCGCTTTTTTATCTTCTCTCTTTCTATCTTATGACCAATAGATGACACTTCCTTATCTCCCGCACTAATCTCACCATTTCTTCCACTTACCTCCTACCTTATCACTCTCAGCCTCTTTAGATCGATCTCACATGGGACGAGCAAGCCGTCCTTTATTGGCGGCTCCTCTACAAGGATGAGGTTCCGGATGATCAGGGAGTTTTCGAGGTATGGAGTGAGAATCTAAAGGAACAACAAACCAAATAAAAAAACAACAATAGTGGTAGTTTTGGTAAATATCACGAAAGTGATGGAGTATCTTATATTTCATAGGTTGGGGTGAGCATTCGGTTTATTTGGTTTAAACCAAACTGAATTAGTCAGTTTTTAGTTTCAGATAACAAGAAACTAATAGATTGAATTAGCCTTTAAAACCAAACCCAAATTGAACTGAAAATATTTCAGTTCGGTTCTCGGTTCGGTTCATTTTTATTTCTAACTAAAATAACTAGAAAAAAAAAAACTTGTTGGGTCATCTTGTTTGTTGCAACGGTGTATCCTTCTTGGTCCAATGTTTGCCATACTTAGCTATCAGAATGAGCTAGCAAACAATCCTCTGATATGTCCATGATTGAGTGCTAGCTATTGCAATCCATCTCATTCCATTACAAACTAGTTGGGTCAATCTAATCGAACCATCCAAGTCAAGGTTGGAAGAAACTTTTGTTTATTTGTTTATTTGTTTATTCTCAGTGAGAGGTGTAAATGAGTTTATAATGGGCGAACAATATCTATAACACAACATAGATGAATCAGCTAAAAAACCAACATGACACAACTGGTTGCTATCCTTCACCTTCGACCTCCCTGGATTTTGTGTTATAATGTTGTTGCTTGATCTCAATTTTGTTAGGACATTAGGAGGTTACAAAATGTAGCCATTGCCAACCTGTTAACTTCCCAAGTCAAATGAAAAAATTGGTGATCAATCAGAGCAAAGGCCCAACTTGCAACTGAAAGGATCACACTCCCTCCATCAAGGCTTACTGGACCAAATGCTACTGGTGGTATGCCCTTGATGGTGCTTGAATTTGAACTGTACTAAGAAGCATGAACAATTAGAACAATGAAGATCAAAGTTTCTTTGGCAATTTAAAAACTGAAACAGATAAGGAAAATAGACAATTCCCACCTTCCCATAAATACATAGTTGTTATAACTAGCAGGAGAACCACAAACCAATTTTTAGGCTGGTTTTGTGTGGGTGTGCCAAATAAAAAAATAGTAATCCATCCATCCCAGTTTGAATAATGCATTTTATTTTTACACAAATGTGTGTAATTTATGTTGTTATTTCCATTTTTACTCCTAAAACTGAAGTAAAAAAAATTACTTTTTGTAGTTTTGTGTAGTGAGAGTTTAAATGAAAATTAGAATTTTTTTTTTTAGTTTTGTCCAAAAAAAGTTTAAATAAGGGTAATAAGGTAAATTAGCTGTTAAAAACTTTCCAAAAAGGGAAACAACTAATTCTTTTTGTGTCAGCCAAAAAATAAACACTTATAATCCTTTTTTAGACCAAAGAAGTGTGTAAATTAGCCCTTATATGCTGGAAACAACCGAAATATGTAAAAATGTATATATATATTTTGGTGATTGAAATAACTGAAGGGCCTAACCGAAACTACCTTGTTCGATTTTAATCAAAATTGAATTACTTGAAATGAATTTTTAAATTTTTTTGGGTTTTCAGATTTTTCATTTTAAACCAGATAATGATCATCTCTGTCAATGAGCACTTTTTTTTTTTTGGTACATGGGAGGAGGCCAATGAAGAATGAGAATTTGAACCTTAAACCTTTAATAGGGAAATTGTTCTGCAGATTTTCTGGCTCAGTTGAGGCATTCTCTTAATCCAGGGGTTATTATTTAGGATATGCCTCGCTCGAGTATTGGTCATTTGCTTTTGGCAAACAAACTCAATTTCTTTGTTTTTCTCTCCCAAATGTACCAAAAAACCTTCTGGTAATAACCATGAGCCCTAACCATTAGATTAATTAGTTTAGTACTTTAGTTACTGTCACTTTGGGTTTGAGCTTTGACTTTTTAAGATTTATTCATTTGAGTTTCACTTTTATATTGGCTTGAGTTTTGTTGGGTTCAAGTGGGTTCAAGCTTTTTAAAACCAAAATTGGGTGAGGGCCCGCATAAACTTCAAATTGAGAAAGTTTGAGTACATTTTTATTGGCAACTCAAATACATTACCTACCTCTTATTTACACACACACACACACACACATTCTAATATTACCCTTAATAACAAAAAACAAGTGTGAACACATCAAACTCAGTGCCTCCCCAAAATTAAAAATATATATAAGTCAAATACCATATATGTATAAGCTCAATACATAAAAAAAGTGAAAGATCTGTACAAATAATATACGACATATGTACAAATAAAATCATAGATATGTTATTCATTTATTCAATCATAACAAATGTGTGAACACGTCAGATCTCGTTTCCAACCAAAATTTGAGATATTTATAGATCATATATATATATATATGTAACTTGTTATATAAAATAAGTGATGAGTATATACAAAACAAATGCCACATATGTACAATGAGATAAAAAAAAATAGGTTGCAGATATATTGAATTATATGTACGAGTTGATATTTCATCCCTAAAATAAGTGTGAAATCAGATGGCAGTGAGGTTGGAATATGCTCCCTTTCTGTTCTCTAACTAAGCATCATTGTTGGTTGGACATTGCTCGAGATGCCTCTAAAGGGTGGTTAGAGAAGGCATCATGACTAGTTGGGTAGAAAGGCAAACGTCAGTTGTCACGATGATGAGGAGCTAGGAAAAAGAAGAAGTGGGATGGACATGATAGGAATTTCCAACTTTTAGTCAGAGTGTTTATAAACTCTCGCCCATAATTAATAGTAAAGTAGGCAATGGACCCTAGACCCAGGTCTTTATAAGCCCGGTGTTTATGTGACAATATTGCCCTTATTAATTGTTAACTGCAATCAACTTGATAATGGAAGAAGTTAAGTATGATTTTATAATAAATGTGTTATGCCCTAAAAACGTGGCTAATATCTTAAATTCTAGGAATTTAAATTGGAATGTGAAAAATTTCATAAGGGGGCGAGATTGTGGGGATTAAAAGTTCATCTATCAAAATTAGAAACTAATTTAAAGACACTTTTTATATTGCAAATTTTGAAAAAAAATTTCCATATTTTATGATTTTACAATCTACATCCGATCCCCATGATTGTATATATTCATGTTGGTAGAATTCTTGTTTTATACATGTTTGTATTTGTTTGCACACAATTGTACACCTAGTGATTTAATCCGTAAAGGTGCTATTTATCAATTTACAACCATTTTCATATTTGTACATTACAACCTCGCACACATAAAAGCTAAAATGTACAATGTTGTACAAAAAAGTCATACACTTTAAGACAGCCATAGCATATAACATTAACATGAACAATTATTTTATAGGTGTATACAATAGTGTATACACCACCATACAAGCATCATTACAAATAAGAAATATCAAGAAATTCTACTAAGAATAAATAAATTTTTTTGAAGAACAATATCTCAAAAAAAAAAAAAAAGAATGACTTACGACAATGGATATTAACATACTAAATTGGGTATGATATATGCCATTTATTTCCTAAAATAAAAAATATGCATATTAAACGGGTAACTATCCCCTTTTCAGTGTTAAAGATATCATTGACTCCAATTAATTCATTTTTCAAAATTGATTAGATTTATTTGAATTATTTAAAATAATTTTTATATCTCTTAAATTCATTCATTTATTATCCTAATATGTCAATTAATAAGGGGCAATTTAGTCAAAAACAAGAGGGTTTTGGTAAACCACGGCCTACCTAAGAATGCTACAAAGTTAGGCAATGGACCCTAGACTCAGGTCTTTATAAGCCCGGTGTTTATGTGACAATATTGCCCTTATTAATTGTTAACTGCAATAAACTTGATAATGGAAGAAGTTACGTATGATTTTATAGTAAATGTGTTATTCCCCTCAAAACGTGGCTAATATCTTAAATTCTAGGAATTTAAATTGGAAGGTGAAAAAATTCATAAGGGGGCGAGATTGTGGGGATTAAAAGTTCATCTATCAAAATTAGAAACTAATTTAAAGACACTTTTTATATTACAAATTTTGAAAATTTTGTCCATATTTTATGATTTTACAATCTACATCTGATCCCTATGATTGTATATATTTATGTTGGTAGAATTCTTGTTTTATACATGTTTGTATTTCTTTGCACACAATTGTACACCTAGTGATTTAATCCGTAAAGGTGCTATTTATCAATTTACAACCATGTTCATATAACCTAGTGTATTTTTACTGACGCCATTTTTATGTAGTTCTTTTTTAGATTAATAGTTTCGTGCTGGTTTTTATCTCTGTTTCTTACTATAATGTATTAAATACAACCATTATTAATTGAAAACTTAATTATCATTATGATTGTAAAAGTCAGTTTATTTTAATTTAAGTCAATTAAATTTAAAAGACCAAACTATTCATTTGACCCCTGAACTTACCCAGCTCACACGAGTTGGTCCACAACTCAGTACTCAATAAATATAAGCCCCTGAACTTTGAAAAACTATACGAGTTAGTCCATTAGTTCAACCATATTGATGGGAAAATTACAAAATTCCTCTTGCTTTCTTTTATTATGGCACATGAAGTACTCTTAGTTTAAAATCATTCAAATAAACTATCTCCTTTACCTATGGATGAAAGTTTGGGTTGGAAGATCGAGTTTGAGTTGAAACTCAATTTTTATAGTATGTCCCTAACCCTATCCCGACCCTATTCTAGTCAAACTCAACCTGACCCTAAATCCTATTATTTTATTTTATGATATTCTGATTGATTTCCATCGATATTTATTTTTTTGGCAAATGTGCCTAGAATCATTAAAATAAATTATTGCAATAATAGTGTTGTAGAAACAAACTAGAAGAGAGCTCGTAGTCTACTATAGGCCAAGTAAATATGTATGGGTCAATCAGATATACATATTTGTTATAGTACTAATATTATAAATAAAAGAAGTAATAAATAAAAATTATGAGTGATTTCTAAAAATTAATTAATGATTAATTCAAAGTATTGAAAAATTGATTTGGTAAATATAAAATATGTGACATAAAATCAAAGACCCAACATTTTTAATACGCCAAGGGAAAGTTTGATCCTGCTCCATTTCTTGTTTAGTAAATTCAAGATATTTAAATATAAAATATTTGACATAAAATCAAAGACCCGACATAAAAAATAATGACATAAAGAATAATTAATTCTTACTTTTAAATATCTTGAATTTAGTAAATAAGAAATAGAGCAGAATCAAACTTTCCCTTAACAGATTAGAAATGTCAGGTCTTTGATTTTATTTCAGATAATTAATTTTTAGAAATCACTTATAATTTTTATTTACTACTTCTTTTATTTATAATATTAGTACTATAACAAATATGTATATTTGATTGATTCATATATATTTGCTTGACCTACAGCGGACTACAAGCCCTTTTCTAGGTCGTTTCTACTATCATTGCAATAATTTATTCTCATGATTCTAGGCACATTTGCTAAAAAATAAATATTGACAGAAACCAATCAGAACATCACAAAATAAAACAATAGGATTTAGG
>KK904929.1:0-22272 GCA_000696445.1 Aquilaria agallochum | reverse complement strand
TTGCTCCTGGCAATTGTTCTACTTGGCCTGTTTCAGACATCCAAATGCAGGGCTGTTATGTCCCAGACATAGATATAGGCCAATATCTTAACCTCAGTAGTGCATGCTGCAAAATCCTTAACCGAAACATCAGAACTGGGTTAAATGGCTTCTGATCTCTGGTTGCTTCTCCAGTTTCTCCCTCCACCTCCCCGGTTTTGCTTCCCTTCCCCAACTGACTCATCTTCATGCCTTCCGAACCCTCGTCAAGCTAACTCTGGATTTCAATTCCGTTCTCATCTGGTAATAAAACCGTAGAGCAACAGTATCCTTCCGCTCATTAGATGTGCAATTCCCCTGGAGTTGATCAAAGCATATCTGACGTAAAAACCCACCATCAGACGCCGCATCTTTTGGAAGACCAGCACATTCAACAACAGAAACTTATTCCTCTAAAAACTGCTCACCGTTCTAATTCCCTATTTACCTTAATTCTCATTTATCTAGCCTCTCAAATTCCAAGCAAACCAACCTGCACAAGCAAAGACACAAGCACAGCATGAAATAGGTATAGCTTGTTGAGTTTTCTGAATTGGCCTCGCAGACTTCTTTAATTTCAAGCCAGAGCTACGCATTCAATCAAATCTACAAACACATGGTGAACACTTTCAACGGACGACATTTCATTGCTTCTAGCAGAAGCTACAACTTGCAAAAGACCAACAAAACCACCATTTAAACCAAACCCAGAAGCAATTACAGAAACGCATCAACCCCAAACCCTAACCTCCAAAGCCAACAAGCGTAAACTAACCCCCAAACCCATAAAGGGTCCTCCCCTGCCTCTTCAAAGCATAGACAACATCCATGGCCGTGACCGTCTTCCTTCTGGCGTGCTCAGTGTACGTAACAGCATCACGAATCACATTCTCCAGGAAGATCTTGAGAACTCCTCTAGTCTCCTCGTAGATNGGATGGAAGTTCGAAGTGCCAAAGTTAATGCTACCAAAGAGAGTTGGGCCTCTCTCGATGCTCATTTGAGCTGCGCCACCTTGGAAAAGGTGAAGAAGTAGCAAACAAAGTTTTTCCTGCCTTCTTATGTCAAGACTAAGGTTCCCAAACGTGGTGAGCTAAGTTACCATCCTCATAATTGTCTTTAAATCCCAGCTAAAAGCCGGCCTTCGGTGTCCCCCTCCAAAGATGGTTTCTGATTTCTTCCAGTTTCATGGCATTGCCATCAATCAGCTACCCCCAACTACCCTTGAACTCGTACTTATACTTCAATGCCTTTCTGTGTATGTGTAGGGTTTTTAAGGTAGTGCTCCACTTCATTTTTTTATACAATACTATAAACTTCACCCTATTTTGAAGGGTCATTTTATTTCTTGTTGCCTCAAGGGACTGGAAGTAGAAAGTATACATTCACTTTCAGCACCAAGGATAGTTGGAGAGGTTGGCAGAAGAAGTACGTCTTTATGAAAGTACCGGAAGAATGGAAAGAGCTGCCAATGTAAAGGCTCTCTAAGTATTTCCCCTAGTTTGGATGCCAATATAAGTAAATCCCAAGTTATTTTTCCTCAAATAAGTTCTATTAAGCAAGGAAAGTAAGCTAAGCAAGGTTAAGTTGAGTTCCAAAGTGTAATTGGTACCTAAATGGCAAAAAGGGTAAAATCATAATTTTGACCCAAGTCAGTGGCATGACCATAATTTCTGTGAAATTAGGTTCATGCAAGTGTTTTGAGGTAAGTAAGTTAAGACCATAAATGTTTTAAGTCATTTGAACCCAAAAATGAAAGTTATGGGTGAAAAATGCGCTAAGTGAGAAATTGAGTTATTATGTCTTATAATGGCTTAAGTGACTTAAAGGCAAAGTGCTTGGGTAAGAAAAACCTTTCAATGGGACCAAGGAATGTTGGCATAGGAAGAGTTTAAGTGGCCTAAGTGAATCAAAGTTATGTTTGAGGGCCAACCTGACAAGTGGAAGAGAATTGGGTTAAGTGGAGTAGTTGGATATTGTAAGAAAAGATGGATAACACTATTCATCATCTTCTTCACTCCATTTTCTTGGCTCTCTCTCCTCCATAGCTCCTCCTTATCAAAGATCCCAAATCACCCAAAACTCCATGAAAATTGAAGGTCCCAAAGTCATCCTAATAAGCCTTTAGCTCATTTTTTGTGTATTTGGTGCATTCAAAGTTGTTCTTGTAAGTTTTTTGTTCAAACCCAAATATAAGAATATTTTATCCTTGTAGGTTAGTTATAAGCTTGTTAAATGATTAGAAATGATCTTAATTTCATGCCCTTGGTGTTCGATTTGGTTAATTTCAAGCTTGGAGCTCAAAGGAACTTCATGGAACTCAAGTGTGTTTTTTGCTTGCTTCTTGCTTTAAAGATGATTTGAGGTAAAGGATTTAATTCAGCTCAAATAATGCATAAAAATGTAGTATTACATGCGGGAATGAAGTAAAAACAAGACCCATGTGAATTGGCCTTTAGGATTGAAAGATTGAGCAAGTTTCGTGCAAGTTTGCATACAGTCATGCAATGCTAGAAGAGCATTGGCAACACATCTTCACGGCAATGCCTAATGGTGACACATTGCCAACAACTTCCCAGGATCTCGAGAGTTGATGCCCTTGGCTACGCGTTGTCGGCAGCATCACTAAGGCCTAAACCTCTCAAGCTCAAGGCATCCTATGAATGTCTCAATCTCTCAGTTATCATCCCTATGTCATTCTAAGATGTTCCATAGCCTTGGTTGGGTCAAGAACTCATTCCTAAGTTGGGAATTATGCATTGTTTAGGTGGTAGCTAAGTGGTGTGGTTATGGAAGTTAAGGTGCTCAAGTTGTTAGTGGAGCATTAAGGGGATTAAGTTAGGTTTCAGACTTTTGATGGCCCAAGTGGGAGGTCTTAGACCCTTGGGCAATCATTAGGAAACCTAATAGGATCCTAGCCAAACCTTAAGGTTTGGTAAGTAAGCCACTAAAAAGCCCTAAACTAAGCTTGAAGAGCTTGGTAAATTGAACTACATAAGGCAGTTACCCTACACAATAAGTTAAGGAAAGAGACGGGCAAAGAAGGAGTAAGTGGTGTCTTACTCTAAGTAACTCGTTAGAGGCAAGCAAAGGTTGAGTAAGTGATGACTTACTCTAAAGCGCCCGTAAGAGGACGTCATAGGGTTGGTTAAATGCTAGCATAGGATACAAGGGCTAATATCCAAGTACCCCAGTCATAAGAGCTCACGGCAAGTCTAGCACCTATAGGTGTAAGGAATTCCTAAGTACATTTGCATGTGCATATTTCACTCAGTCATCCATCCATTCATTAAGTGTATTGTTTGTTTTTCTTATTCTTGTTTCTGGTTGTGATGTTGTTTGCTTGATTTGTTCTGTATGGTATTTATATATATCTATGTTTGTTATGCCTTGCATGCTTACATTTGTTTTCCCTTACAGGTATCAAATCCCTTACTGAGTACTTTAGAGTACTCACCCCTTAAGTGTTGTGTAGGTATCAAAGAGGCTAGTTAGGCTTAACAGTTGATAAGGAGCGACTATTAAGGCTAAGTTTTATTGGTTTAAAGATATTCTCTAAGTAGGAAACTTTAAGTTTCTAAGCTACTTGCGGTATAAGCTAGGACTGACCAAAGTGTTTGCCTTATAGTTTGAGGCCAAGTGAGTACAAGAAAAGTGTGGCTCATCACTTGAAGCTAGCTTACTTGGGTGAAGAGCAAAGGACGGATCTTAGTAGATAAATGTCTCTTCTTCTGTATATATGGTATTTTCATACAAAGAGATTGTCTCTACTAATATCTATTGGTGTGTATAACATTAGGGTTACATTTGGGTGCATATAAGTTTGAGATTTATGCACATAGTTGTTGCTTGAAGTTAAAGCAACTAAAGTTTTTATTTCTTAGCTTGTTTTGAATTGTGTTTTCATTAATTTCGATGACACTATTTTCAATGTTTTTTTAATTTATTGCTATTGCATAGCCAAGACAATGCATGCATAATTCCTATGTAGGGTAGGCTAAATAACTAGTTGTACGTAATGATTTAAGATACCTCATAAGTAATAACTAGCTAATTGAAACCTAAGTGGGATCATAGTTCCCAAAGAGCCTACTAGTGTTAGCAAATTAGGGCACTAGGGCCCTATTCCGCCATAACCAATGAAGTGGACTTCAAGAACTTTGGCTATCGATGTGATGGATCCATCAAAACTTCTAACCAAATAGCTAGAGTCTCGATTTGATGAGTTTGATAGCCGTATTAGGGAAGTGGGTAACTGGCATGATCAAGTGTCTTCATGCCCACCTTACCCATTTCTCATTAGATGGGATTTAATGACTGAATAGGTCCTTCAGGAATTAGGCGTCATTAAGAAACATAATACCTACCTCACAATGCCTAAACCAAAGACAGATGGAAATAAGTCTTGGATTATACTGTTACTTCAAAGGAAACTTTCTTACGAAGCTGTTTTGAAGAGTAAGTTACTTTATTATGGTGTCTTCTCTTAGGCGAGTAACTTCATGGCAAGGGGAAGAAGTTCCCTAGGGAGAAGGGCTCTGCTGTCGTGAAACCCTTTGCTCCCTTGACCTCGCCGTCGTGTGTCAGTCTGTTGATAGATGCTTAGTCGATGATTCCTCATGAAAGCCCCTACTATCTGAACTCTATTTAGGCGGCCGGCAGCCTTTCTCATAGTGAACTTCTAGAGAGGGTGTCCTCCCATGCTGATGAACTTGTAACCATTGCTAGTCGAATTGCTGTGTCATTTCGGTGATGATGAAGCCCTGGAAGTCGCATAGAAAGCCCATCGTGACTGTGAGAGGTCTTTCATTGTTAGGCAAAGAAGGCTCCAGAGGTGGCGGATCTGTTGTTGTTTGAGGCTTAGGTGTGGACTGGGACTTGGGTATTCCTTTGTCCTTATAACGCCGAGTCTCACAACAACGGCAACCTAAGAGTGGTTTCCTACAGTCGGCACTAAATGATGCTCCAAGAGATCTTTGATGTAGGACATGGTGACCTCTAAAGATACTTTGCTTGGATGGTATCTGCAGCATAAGAAGAAAAAGGTCGGAGGGTCCTTAGAGTGTTTTTTTGAGGAAGGAACCTCCGACACTTAAGTTAGTATGGGAGAGATGAGCTTTTAGAGTAGTAGGCAGAAAGAAAGTCTCTCATGTGCATTATCTAGGAGGCTTTCGTGTATTTATATGAGGCTTTAAGGAGAAGGCCATTTTGCCCTAGACAAGCAGATTGAGACACGTGGTAGACCAGATCTACAGATGTTCGGTCCATACCTTGGGGAGAGGTGCTCTAACTATTTGTAGGCAGTTATGCTTAGACATCCAGTCAGGGGTGTGTAGGAGGTTCCTATTAGCGATCTTAGGGGCTAGGCTTTTATTGTTTTCTTCCAAGGTCGCTGAGGGGGCCTATTAAAGGCCAAAATGTGTTCGGGAGGCCTTGGTGCTACCGCGAGTGGTCGATTGCTTTTTTTTAGGTTGGCTAGGCTGCCACCCAATGATGGTGTCAGGTCCTTTTCTGAGGTTGGCCCTATACTAGTTTGAGGATGGTGCTAGTTCCCAGTCCGAGGTTAGCTGAGTTGCTTTCCAAGGGTGGTACTAGGCCCTCTCAACTCCAAAGGTCATACAAGCGATATCCCTTTGGCTACAAAGGTTACTAAATAGAAATAGAATTTAAAAGAAGAAAAATTGATAATTTAAACAATTCATTAACTATTAGAAAATTATTTTACAAATTTGAAGTTTATTAAAGATAGTTATCAAATAATTTATTTGTAAATAAGAAAAGTTTGTTTCAAAAAATGATCAATCTTAAAGCCAATTTGTTTAAGTTTAACGACTTTAATGAGTTCTCATTATTAGAGGAAAATGTTAGATATTTGCATAGGATAAGACAACTAGTCTCATAATTGACTCTTGTTTTTGTTCAATTTATATTTCTCTACCACCTATTTGACTTTATTCTCCCAGCTTGTGAACTCGAAAGACCTTTCTCTCTCAACCAACATCCACTAGCCACATCCTCCCACCTTTGTGAATCCGAGCAACAGAAACGACTGCCATGGATCAAGGGATAACTTATGATTCATAGTCACCATCCCGTGGTTAAGTAGAGTCGAGGACTACCAAGATGACTTGTGGGAAGAAATGTGCTCGTTTAGTGAGGCTAGCCAAGTAGGTGAAGGACTAAGTCCCCAAATGGAACTGAGGAAATTGTGGTAGATGTTGGTTGCCTTTAATGCCAGTAAGTTAGTAAAAAGTTAAGCTGCAGGTCGGGAATGGCATAGTAATGTCAAAAAGAGTAAGCTTTGCTTAGACCCTTCATGGTAGAGCTGGGTAGGCCTATGAGGAAGAGTTAACTATGATCGGTCAAAAGATGGCTTGGAATAATCATAGTGGAATCTCTCACCTATCTAAGTGATTCACTTAGTAGTTTAAAAATGCCAAGTCTAATATAGGTAAAATGTGTTCAAGTGTCTAAGTTGTGACTCCAAGAGTTGTGGGCATTCACCAGAGTAGGGAAAAGTGAAAGGTTGAACCCTAGTCGGAGAAGATCGAGTTAAGCTAGTAAAGAGCATAAAGTAAGTGCAAGTTTTACTAAACCCTAGTGCATTATGAAAGAAGGGTCGGTGACTTGCAGGATTGATAAGGGGCTAACGGTTAAGACCTGCAACTCCAAGGGATAATACTTATCTTAAGATGTATAGGAAAATACTTTAATGCACTAGGTGAAGTTGTAGTAGCTGAGCCACCTGAAGGGTTTTTCATGGCTAACTACCTCCAGATAGTGAGCTAAGACAAGTCATGAAATCAATTCGCCTACCTAGGAAGGTTAGGTGGTTACAATAGATCGCATCCACACATTATTCTAATAAGAGGTTGGTACAGTGTAGTTCATGGTATGGTAGTCATTTGTAGGCAATGAAGGCAGTCCATCTGTGATTATAATCAAACTAAGTAATTAATAATTACATGAAGGCACTAAGGTACTTGGTGGTAATGAGGGGCTGAAACGCCTAGGGAGCAGTCGAGATTGGAGGAATATGGAGCCTAGTGTATGGTCCTAAGTGTCCAATCGACTGACAAGTAGAAGAAGCCTAAGGTGGCCCAGCATCGAATAGTACATTGCTACTAGGCTGGGAGCCCCATAAGTTCTTCAAGTATAAGGTAAGCAGTGGTGGTTGAGGAGCAAGTGTGCTAAGGACACACTCGAGGAGTTAATTCAATATGTTTGGTGAGTAAGGCTTTAATTGCAGGTCTGGAAAAGGACTTAGGGGCAATTCATTTCACCTGTTTCCAATTAATGCAACCCCATTATTTGACTAGGCATGTGTGGGTCAAAGTTTTGAAATAAAAACAAAGTTGAAGTTAAGGTTATTTACAAGATAATGCCATCTTGCACCACTCGTCATTCTCATATCTCCTCCATCCCTCCATGTTTCACACTCCACCATCAATTAGTCACTATCATCAAATCTAGGTTCCTCCATAAATTAATCTCATCTAAAACCTTGGGATCCATCAGAAAGGTGGCTCACATGTCCAAATAAAGTCGATGGCCAGCAATTTTGATGCCCTTCATTGAGATACCAATCTCATCCTCATGCCACAGTAGTGGAGAACTACAGGAAGGTCGTGGCTTGTTTTAACAAAATAAGGCCCTCGGTTTTCTTTTCCCTATAGGTGACATTCAAGCTACACTTGAGAACAAAAGCCTCCACCCTAGATTTGAGAGGTAGAACATGCTTTGGTGATGAAGGACAGATGAAAATAAATAGATTCTAGGTCAAGGACGCTGGCAGAGCTTAATCAGGTGGTCAACAAACAACAACAATTCACAAATCTATTTGAGTAGGAGAGGGGAGAAAAGCAAAGTTACGGTTTAACCAGGGCATATAGGTGTAAATAAAACCAACTTTATGCCCTAATTTTGAACTTAACATGCTAATCCTCTTAACCCATTTTAGACCCACCTCATACCCGCAAAAATGTAGCTCAATTAATTGCCATTAATTAAAAACAAATAGCCCATTAGTGTGTAGGTTTCATACACCAAGCATAATCTGAGTGGACCTTTGGTTTAGATAGCATGCTAGTAGAATCATACTTAATGTTAGGACATCGGAGCCAAGGGATACAAGTGAAGCCCTCAGGCTACAAGCTACTTGGAGGTACTGGTGCATAAGTTAGAGAAATTTTATTTAGTAGGAATACAGGTGTAAAGGACTCTTGAATAGTAATGATGGTAGGATTGATATGCTTAGGTGGTGCATACATATCTCGCATGATGCATATAATGCCTGAAGCGTAAAGGCCGTCGGATGGGAGCATCAAAGACTTATACTCTAGTACTCTAGGGTACGTCGGGACTTATAATTCTCGATAAACCATATGTTCAGAAGAGCCCTATAGTATAGCACAACATGGACCAGAGTATGCCTTTAGGTGCTAAGGGTGTATTGTGGCAAAGCCATAGTACATTATTAACATACTTACTCTAGTGGTCGTCAAGAGTGCCGAGTACCAAGCCTATGGTGAAGAACTATCAATGCATAAGTTAGTGGAGAAATTCCATCCTTGTTAAGCTATCTTGTACTAAGGGGTTTTGGTACAGAAGAATTAGGTGCTAGACCTAGGTTAAAACTTTTCTGGTACAATTACTAGGGGATAAGTTTTAGACTTGTTAAGCTAACTTGCACTAGGAGGTTTTGGCACCAAGGGAAGTAATAAGAGGTTGTGCGTCTTTGGACTTACAGGGATAGAGTTAAGCTACTGAAGATCCTTCAGTAGTGTCTATATGTTGAGGATAGTAGGGTACCATGCCATAGTCTTCAAAGAGGAAGCAGCGCTAAGGTGGGGAGAACTATGAGTAATTGTCGTTGGTGTGCCTTTAGGCATGAAGACAAAGTATAGCATTGATTATAATACCTATACAAGTGAGAGCCCGACTTGAAAGCCAAAGGGTATTAGTTGAGCAAGTTAGGTAGGCAAGTACCAAGTGGGATGTATCAGAATTAACATCCCTTTGTAGGTTTAGTTAAGATATGTGGGCACTATATACTAGGTTTCAACCAATGTGAGGAGATTTAATTCAAAGGACTAAATTTTCCAAACTGGGGAGAATGTTGTAGCCCTCCGGGCAATTGACCTTCAATGGTCAGGTTACACTTTTAAAGCCAATTCATTTCAACTTAATCCAAAATGACTTATTTTTATTTTCATATATTTTCTACCCAAAACTAATTTTATTTAAAAAATAATATTATGTAAGTGTAATAATCCATTAAAGATACAGTTTTTATACTTTTACTAATTTTTTAAATAAATTTTTCTAGCTTTAAGCATTAAAAAAGAAAAATTCACAAAAACTTAATAACATCATGAAAATTCACTTTCAAGTGGATAATAGTATCTACATAATATCGAATTTTAAATGAAATTTGTTTGAAGCATGTAAAAGTAAAATAAGTCATTTTAGATTAAGTTAACTTAAGTTAAAAGGAATTGGTTTGTCAAAATCCCTAGTTTAATGCCTCATTTAACTTGAATAAGCAAATCAAGTAAGTGTTTAAAAGGTTGATAATTCCTAGGTTATTTTGGCAACTAAGTGTCACTAGAGGCAAAGTGGTCATTTTGAACCCTGACGTGATATGTTTGGTTTTAAAACTCAAAAGTAGTTTTTTTGGACCTAGGTGACACAAAACTAAACTTTGGGACAAAATTGTCTCAGCTAGTGTCACTATTTGAAAATGAGGTCTTTTTGACAAAAAATTAAAATTTGGAGGAAATTCATGAAACGTTAAGACTTTTAAACCATTTTGAAGGGTTTGGGAGGTACTATTTATTGTCTCTGACTTCTCAAACCCATAGCTCTTCTTTTCCCTCAAAATCCATGGCCAAATCTCCAATTTCCCTTCAATTCTTGATAGAAATCAAAGCCCCATGAGGTATACAAGCATGAAAAAGCTTTCTCTTACATGGTTTTGGTGTAGTGAGCTTTGGATGGCATTTTTCACACTTAGTGAGCTTAAGTATGATTTGCCCTCTTTGTTTTTTATTTAGTATTGGTTTCTTAAGGCTATACAAGCTTGATTCTAGCTTGGTTGAGCTTGAATTCGTGCTTTGCGAGTTAGATTTTGCTTGGAACCATAGAAATAGCCCAGTGGAACCTTTGTGGCTATGTGGTGCCTGATTACTTGCTAGTTTTCTTCGATCGAGGTAAGGGATTTGGTTTACATACTCATTTGGTGCATATCTTAGCTTGCTAGCTTGTGGTTTCAAGTGGTTTAGGGGATATACATAGGTTGTGGTAGATATTACTTATGATGACCTAGATAAAATCAAGCTATTGTATAGAAGAATTGAACACTTGTTGCTTTGTTAGTTTAGCATGGAATGGGCCTATGGTAGTAGCTAAACAAATCTAGAGCTTATCTTGGTATGCAAGTTTGGTTGCATTTGGAGCCCTCATAGTAGCTACGGAGGCAAAGATGTGCAGTAGGGCTTGGGTGCCCAGCACTGTAGAGCCACCTAGAGCTGCGGTGCAGGAACACCAAAGAACAGGCATCATCGTTTGCTTGTGGGGCTACAGCACCACTAGGACTACAATGTCACAGGCCTAAATATGTGCCATTTTGGGTCATGCAAAGGAGGCTTCCATGGAGGAGCCTGGGGTATGCCTAGAGTGCCTGAGGGTAAAAGAAAGTCAATGGTGTCTCTGGACTCCTAAAGTTCTCCTCGAAGCTATGAGAATTTAACAAATCTTTAAGGATCCAAGTTTGACCCTAGGAGGAGCTAGTTTGACTTCAAGCTTGTAGAGGTGACAAGCATCACAATAAAGACCATTAGGCATGCTAGGAGGATTTAGTAAGCATTAATGGCTTAGTCGGGCCGTAGCTATGACAACTTTCCTTGTCAACAACTAGCTTTCCCCCAATAAGTAATGTTTTATTTAAGGGTTTTTATTTAAATGCCTCAAATTAGCATCTTATTAAGCAAGAAAGATAAGCTAAGTAAAGTAAAGATGAGTTACTAAGTGTGATTTAGCACCTAAAAATCAAAAGGTTAAAATGGTAATTTTGACCCAAGTAAGTGGCGTGACCATAATTAAGATGGAATTAGGGTCATGTAAGGATTTTTTACTAATTAAATTAAGAGCATGAGTTATTTTAGCTATTAGAACCACCATTTGAAGAAAAAGTGTAAAAAATTCACCATGTTCAAATGGGTCATTCATGTCTTAAGTGACTCATGTGTTTAAGAGGCTAAGTGTGAGAGGCATAAAAACACTCTTTGGGACCAAGGAGGGGCAGTTTTAAGTGTGAGACTAGTGGCCAAATTGAAACGAAAGAGAGTTTGAGGGCCAAGAGGCAAGAAAGCAAGAAGTGAGCTTTAATGGAGTTATTAGGATATTTTAGCAAAGAGTTAACCACTATTCTCATTTATTTTTCTTTGGATTTCCATGGATTTCTCTCTCCAGTAGCTCGTCTACTACAAACCTTACAAATCCCATAAATTTCTAGCAAATTTGAAGGTCCCAAAGTGAAATAAAAAAGCCTCTAGCTCATTCTTGGTGCATTTGCTTCATTTGAGCTTTTTATTACATGTTTTGGGCATAAACCCTAAGGTAAGCTTCTTGGCTTGGATTGAGCTAGGCTTAATTTGATTGATTAGCTATAAATGCCCTTGATTTTAAGTTCATGGTGCCATATTATATTGGTTTTAGGTCTGGAACTCAAGGCAGCTAAGTTGAGCTAAAAAGCACAGAAGATAGCACAAAAGCACAGAGTACTGCATAGACCATTAGGGACATATCACCAATGGTGAGAACGCATCATCAAGGATGCTCCAGGCAACCAGGGAGTTGTTGCCTTTGGTGACGCCTTTGGCGCCACATCACTAAGGCCTAAGCCTCGTAAGCTCAAGGCACCCTAAGAATGTCTCAATTTCTTGGTTATCATCTATAGGCTATTCTAAGATGTTATGTAGCTTTGGTTGGGTTTATAAATTATTTATAATTTGGGAATTCTACATTATTTAGTTGGTGGCTAAATAATGTGGTTAAAGTAGGGTAAAAAAGAGTGGCTAAAAGGGTTAAAGTGTTCAGGTTGTTAAAAGAGCACTAAATAGATTAAGGTAGGTTTCAGAGTCTTCATTGGCCAAAGTAAGAGGTCTTAGACTTTCGGGTAATGAAGAGGAAACCTAAGAGGATCCCAACCAAACCTTGTGGTTTGGTAAGTAAGCCATTAAAAAACCCTAAGCTAAGCTCCAAGAGTTTGACAAGTTGAATCATATAAGATGGCTACCTTGTGCAATAAGTTAAGGAAAGACGAGCAATATTTGAGAGGAGGTGATGACCTACTCTAAGACCTATAAGTGTGGCTTAAGGGAGGTAAAGGATTTGGGATACATGGTCCAGTATCTTAAGTACCTTTATCATGTGATATTATGAAAAAAATAAGGCACCTAAGGTGTAAGAAGTCCCAAGGATTGTGCATATTGCATATCATACATTCATGAATTGCATATTTAGTATGTTTTTGGTTGCTTGTTGTTTGTTTGTATGCCATATTTTCATGCTTGCTTGTTATCTTCTTTGTAGGTACCCCAAGAATTACTGAGTATGATAATATACTCACTCTCTTACGCTTATTTGTGCAAGATCTAATGTTGGGCCTAACAACTAAAGGGATAGTTATGGTGAAGTATCTTTATTTTTTTTTATGGGTATTTATCTTGCTTGGATCCTTGTGTTCCTAAGTTACTTGTAAGCTAAGTTGTGTACTAACAAAGCATTTGTGCCTTGACAATCTAGAGTCTAAGTGTTGCATAAGGACAAGTGAAGGCTTTTCACTTGGAGCTTGATAGCTTAAAGATGGGAACTCTAGTAGATGATCTTGGTAGTATTTTGCATATATGGTACCTTGTGTACTAAGAAATTGCCTATATTAGGATACATTATGGTGTTAGACTATTGAGTTACTTTTGGGTGTGTGCTAGTGCCAAATAGTGTGCACTCATTATTACTTAAAGTTGAAGTAACTAATGTTTTATCGTCTTGGCAGGTTTTTAAGTATGTTTTGAAATGGATGCTCAAGTGATATTTTCTTTAATTTATTTGCTTATTTGATTTGCATTGTCAGCACAAATATATATATATTTTCTTGTAGGGTAGGCTAAGTAACTAGTTGCACATAAATTGTTTTAAGTTACCAATGAGTAATAGTTAGCCAATTATATCTAAGTGAGATCACAGTCCCTAAGAGCTTAAAAATTAAGTAATTTAGGGACCTTGTTTCACCATATTTTGATATCAAAGTAGGTTAATGGTCCTAGTAGAGGCAATGGGTGAATTAAGATCTAAGTATTCCTTATGCTAAGTGTAGTTAGTACTGCTTATAAGTTTCTCTAGGTGTGGTTTTCTAGCTTTGGTTACAGGTATCCTGGTGAACACTCGGTTAGGTTATGTTACTGAGGCTCAAGTTCTTGGTGGGGGAACAAGTGACCCTAATGGGGTGGGTATGAGAGAGGTGGTGGCCTTATTGCATAAGCTTAATGATTTCATGGACTAGATGCTGCATGGCATGGCTATCCTACTTGAGGAACATGCTCAACCTTTGAATGGAAGAGAGATCTTAAAGGAACCTAATGGGATAAGGGCTGAAGTGTAGCACAGCCTACCAGTGCACCAAGGTTAAAGGAGAAATCCCCCACCCTAAAGGCAAGTTTAAGGTCAAGAGCAAGTGCAAGAACGTATTCAAATAGACCATGAGGAGGATAAAGAAGATATTTACCCCTATAGGAGAAAAAAGAGACCCATTATTTCAAACTACATGAGGCTTATCTCCATATGCCAAAACCTTAAAACTCCCAAGTTTAATGGCATGAGTGATTTTGATGCGGCTGAAAGTTAGTTGTGCATGATAAATAAAACATTCAAGAAGTTGAAGATGGATGACAAGGCTAGGGTGGATTTGGTACGTTTCTTATTGAAAGGTAAGGCCCGCGCGCACACACACATACACACACACACACACACATAGATACCACACAAATATGCATATATATATAGAGCCGACCTGGACAAAGGCTTAAGGAGTTTAAGTTGACCGATTTTGAGAAGGAATTTTGGGATAAATTCAATAGTGAGGCCACCTAAGATTGAAAGAGAATACAATTTGATGAGTTAGTTCAGGGAATATGATGGCCCATGAGTATAAGGGAAAGTTTAGTTCTTTTTTCTGGTATGCTCCACGTATGGATGAAAAAAATGAAATAAAGGCAAAGAAGTTTGTTCGTGGACTTAAGGCAGAGTGAAGGAGCTTCTTGGTTGTTTTCAAAATTTGGACATATCATGAGGCCATCCAAATGGCCTTAGCATTGGAAAGGGAGTTATAAAAAAGAGAACCCAAGGATAAGGCCTATGAGCCAATGGCCTCGATGCATTTGAGGTTATCGGAAAAGAGGCCTAACTCAGAAGGAGGCCAAGGTCCCTCTAAGAAAAGCAAGAAGAATAGGAAAGAGCATTGCCTACAGTGTTAAGAATTCCATGGTAACAAACCTTGCACCCTCAGGAGTAACTTCTGTAATTAATGCCATTAGCCTAGATATTAGGCTAGGGAATGCCCAAGGATTCGGCAAGAACAAGGATGAGGAAAGGCTAGAGCATCAGGAGCCAAAAATAGACCTAAGAGCCCTTATGTAGCCACATGTTTTTATTTTGATGGGCCAAACACCTAGGGAGCTGAGAGCTATGCAAGGTAACCTTAATATTCAAGATAGTAACATTAAGATTTGTTTGATACGGCTATTTCTATTATTTCTTTAAGCATGGTTGTTAAGTTGGGATTGCAAAGAACTTTGATAGATGAGGTACGGTTTATTAGAACTATCAGGAAAAACATTATCGTCACCAATGAAATGGTTAAGGGGTATCTTTTAGAATTAAAAGTTCATAGGTTTTTATGTAACTTTTGGTTATAGCCTCGATCCCATATGATGTTGCCTTCAGGATGGATTGGTTTAGGAGGCATAAGGCCCAAATCAATTGTGAGTGTTGTAAGGCCACCCTTAAAGATGCCTCAAGTGTAAGTGTCACTTGCACAAGTGATTTGGCAATTAGTGCCAAGTGCTTGCACCTCAAGTTGATGGAGTCCATTCCCATTTTGAGTAAAGAAGAATATTACTTACTAAATAGGGTTGCAGTTGAGGAGCAACTTAAGGTGATAGTTAATCTGTTCCTAGAAGTATTTTTTATAGATCAACCAAGGTTATCTCTATAAAAGGGAATTGAATTCTCTATACACTTCTAGCTTGGGGTAGAACCAATTTCCATAACCCCATATCGAATGTCAACACCTAAAATGGATTAGAAAAAAAAAAGTAGTTAGAAGAGTTTCTTGAAAAAGGCTTTTAAAAGCCAAGTGTTTCCCCATGGGGTGCCCTAGTGTTATTTGTGAGGAAGAAAAATGGAACTTTACGTTTGTGCATAGACTATAGAAAATTGAATTAGTAACTATAAAGAATAGATACCACTACCCAAAATCAATGACGTACATGATAGGTTAAGAGGACAAAGGTCTTTCCAAAATAAACCTAAGGTCTGGATATTTCCAGATAAGGGTAAGGGAAGAAGATATCCTAAAGATTGCTTTCAGGACTAGGTATAGACATTATGAGTATACAGTTATGCATTTTGGAGTGACTAATGCTTCGATATTGTTCATGGATGACATGAATAGAATTTTTAGGCCCCACTTAAATCAATTTGTTGAGGTATTCATTGATGATATATTAGTGCACTCTTAAGACTCTCCAAGAATAGGAAGAACATTTAAATGCAGTTTTGTAAGTGGTTAAAGACAATCAATATTATGCAAAACTATCAAGGTGCTAAATTTGGGCAAGTGAAATTCCATTCTTCTGGCACACCATAAATGCTCTAGGATTAAGTGTCAACCCAGAAAAAGTAAAGGCAATGATGGAGTGGACATGCCCAACCATCGCAAGTGAAATCTAAAGTTTCTTGGGATTGGCAGGTTATTATAGAAAATTCATTAAAAAAATTCTCTATGATAGCTTTATTGTTGACTACATTCACAAAGAAGGCATAAAATTTCATTTGGACTTCTGAGTGTGAAGAGAGTTTCTAGAAGCTCAAGAAAAGGTTAACTTCTTCTCCTATCTTAATCCCACCAGATCCACATAAGACTTTTGTGATTTATACCGATGTATCTAGGTCAAGATTAGGATGTGTGTTGGTATAGGATAAGCAAGTGATTGTATATGGGTCTAAGCAATTAAGGCTTAATGAAGTGAACTACCCAGTGCATGATCTTGAGTTGGTAGCCGTTGTATTTGCTTTAAAGCTCTGGAGACAATGTTTTATAGAAAGGTCCTTTAAGATCTTTACAAACATAAAAGTCTAAAGTATATGTTTACCTGGAGGGACCTGAACATGAGGCCGAGAAGGTGGATTAAAAATATCAAGTATTATGATTGATCGATAGATTACTATTCAGGTAAGGGCAATGTAGTTGCCGATGCCTTGAGCCATAAGTATTCTGGGGTGATTTTTTCCAAGGATCAAGCAGCTAGTAGCTTAGAAGGTTCCAATGTGGAACAATTATTGAGTTTGTGTAAAACTTGGTGAGATTGGGAATTGGCTTAAGTCAAGCTCCTTGAGATTTAGCCAGCGTGGCTAGCTAATGTTAAGGAAGCTCAAAACAAGGAATCAAACTTGAAGAAAATTTTTAAGGAGGAAAAGCATGGTACTTTACTGAAAAAAATTTAGTACAAGGATGAGCTATTTTACTATGACAACTAGCTCTATTTGCCAAGTGACCTAAGGCAATAAATGTTGCAAAAGGTGCATACAAGTAAGCTTAATGTTCACCCTGGTGTAAATAAGATGTACCATGACCTTAGGACTCATTTATGGTGGCCAAAGTTTAATAGGGACATATATAAATATTAGTCTATGTGGCTCATTGGTCAAATGGTGAAGGCAGAGCATTAAAGGCCATTAGGAATGTTGCAAAGTTTACCCCTCCCAGAAAGAAAGTGGGGATCCATCACCACAGACTTTTGCGCTGGGTTGCTCAATACAAGGAGTCAGTATGATTCAATTTGGGTGGTGGATAGGTTCACAAAGTCTGCACACTTTATCCCCATTAAGATTACTTACACCATGGAGAAGTTGTCATAATTATAGATTCGGGAAGTGGTGAGGCTCAATAGAATCCTCGATTAGTTTATATTTGATAGAGATTGCTATTTTTTTCTTAAGAGTCTGGAGGGCCTTTCAAAAGGCTATGGGCTCCACTATGAGACTAAGTAATGCTTATCATCATCAGGCCGATGAGCAAACTGAGTAGGTGATCCAGACCTTGGAGGACATGTAGAGAAGTTTTATGATAAATTCTAGAGAGGATTGGGACCAACACCAGCCATTGATTGAATTTACTTATAACAAGAAATATCAAGAAGTTATAAGATGGTGCCCTATGAAGCTCTATATGCGCAATACTATGTAACGCCTCATTGTTGGGAAGATAAGGCAGATGAAGTTATTGTTGGCCCAGAAATCATTGCCAAGACCACGGCAAAGATTAAGTTAATCTAAGCAAGGATCAAGGCTGCCTCAGACCGGCAAGCCAAGTATGCCAATGTACAGACAAAGGACTTATAGTTTGATGTAAAAGATAAAGTGCTCTTTAAGGTTTCCCCGATAAAGGGTATAGATTTAGCCAAAGGGTTAAGTTAGCTCTAAGATACATTGATTTAAAATCCTCAAAAGGGTGGGGAAAGTAGCTTATCAATTGGCTTTGCTACCAAGTTTGGTCCATGTTCACAATGTCTTCCATGTAAGTTCCTTAAGAAAATGTGTTGTAAACCCCAGGCAAGTTATTAAGAGCACCCTATTAAATTTCTTGATCATCAAGTCAATAAACTAAGAAGAAAGTGGATTCCAAGGGCCAAGGAACTATGATCTAACCATGGTGAGGAAGAGGCCACTTGGAACACTGAGCAGGATTTGCAAAAGCAATATCCAAGTGAGTTTGCTCAGTTCAGTCGGAATTTGAGACACCAAATTTCTAAAGAAGGGGAACATGTGACAACTTTCCTAGTTAATGACTAGCTTTGACCTAGTAATTAATGTTTTATTTAATTTTTTTTTACTTAAGTTCCTCAAATTAGTATCTTATTAAGAAATAAAGACAAGCTAAGTAAAGTAAAAATGAGTTCCTAAGTATGATTTGACACCCAAAGATCATGAGGGCAAAATGATAATTTTGAACTAAGTGAGTGGCATGACCATAATTATGATGGAATTAGGTTCATGTAATGATTTTTTACTAATTAAATTTAAGACCATGAGTTATTCTAGCTAGCAGAACCATTATTTGAAGAAAATGTGCAAAAATTTCACTGTGTTCAAATGAACCATTTATGTCATAAGTTACTTATGTGTCTAAGAGGCTAAGTATAGGAGCATTAAAATAATCTTTGTGGACAAGGAGGGATGGTTATGAGTGTGGGAATGGTGGCCAAATTGAAACAAAAAAGACTTTGAGGGCCAAGAGGCAAGGAAGCTAGAAGTGAGCTTTGGTGGAGTTGTTAGGATATTTTAGCAAATAGTTGACCACTATTCTCATTTCTTTCTCTTTGGAGTTTCATGACACTCTTTCTCCAGCATCTTGTCTGCTACAAACCTCACAAATTTCACAAATTTCTAGCAAATTTAAAGGTCCCAAACTGAAATCAAGAAGCCTCTAGGTCATTCGTGGTATAATTGCTTCATTTAAGCTCTTTGTTGTATATTTTGGGCATAAAACCTAAAGTAAGCTTCTTGGCTTGGATTAAGTTGGTTCTAATTTGATTTAGTAGCTATAAATGGTCTTGATTTCAAGTTCTTGGTACCATATCACATTGGTTTTAGGTATGGAACTCAAGAGAGCTAAGTTAAGCTCAAATGTGCTTGTGGTGCTTGTTTTTTTGTTATTGCTTTGTAGCTGAATTTGAGGTAAGATTTTAAGTTAATTAGCTCATATAATGCATAGAAATGTAGTAATAAATATAGGAATGAAGTATAAATAAGACCCATTTGGATTGGCTTTGGGGATTGAAAGATTAAGCAAGATTTGTGCAAGATAAAACAAGGGCACGAAAAACTAAACAGGCGCATTGGGGATGCATCGCCAATGGTACTTGAGGTGACCAGGGATTTGTTTGGTTTGTTGACACCTTTGGTGCCGTGTTGCCAAGGCCCAAGCCCCTTATTCTCAAGGCACCTTAATAATGTTTCAATTTCTCGATTATAATGCCTAGGCTATTCTAAGATGTTCCATAGCTTTGCTTGGCTCTAGAACTCATTCCTAAGTTAGGAATTATACATTTTTTAGATGGTGGCTAGGTGATGTGGTTAATATAGGGTAAGGAAATGTGGCTAAGGGGGTTAAAGTGCTTAAGTTGTTTTGAGAGCATTAGGGGGATTAAGTTTCAAGGTCTTCGTTGGCCTAAGTGAGAGGTCTTAGACCTTTGGGTAATGAAGAGGAAACCTAAGAGGATCCTAACCAAACCTTATGGTTTGGTAAGTAAGCCATTAAGGAGCCCTAAGCTAACCTCTAAGAGCTTGGCAAGTTGAACCACATAAGATTGCTACCTTGTACAATAAGTTACGGGAAAGACGGGCAATATTTGAGAGGAGGTGATAACTTAAATTAGGACCCATAAGTAGGACTTAAGAAAGGTAAAGGATTCAGGATATGTGGACTCGTGTCTCAAGTACCTCTGCCATTTAAGCTCATAATAAGAATAAGGCACCTAGGGTGTAAGAAGTCACATGGATTGTGCATGTTGTATATCATATATTCATGAATTACATATTTAGTATGTTTTTGGTTTGTTAATCATTGGTTGGTTGTTACTTATTTGTATACCCCATTTGCGTACTTGCTTGTTATCTTCTTTATAGGTACCCCAAGAGACCCTTATTAAGTACGATAATGTACTCACTCCCTTAGGCTTATTTGTGCATGATCTAATGTCGGGCCTAACAACTAAGGGGATAATTATGGCTAAGTTTGTCATTTTTCAGGTACTTATCTTGCTTGGAACTTTGTGTTGTAGGGCTTCGGGAGCCAAACAAGAGCAGTGGAATATAACCGAAACTCTCTAGGATCCAAGTAAAGTGGAGTAAACCGGGTGTTCAAAAATTTTCATACCTAATTTTGGTTAAGATCTTTCACCCAACTGTTGAGTCGAATCATAAAACCTGAACAGTTGATATGTTCAAGCTCTCTATGGTATTCACACGAACCTCTTAGGATCAGGTACTTATCTTGCTTGGAACTTTGTGCTATAGAGTTTAAGGAGTCAAACAAGAACAGCAAAATATAATCAAAATCCTCTAGGATTCAAGTGAAATGGGGTAAACTGAGTGTTCAAAAATTTTCATACATAATTTCGGTTGAGATCTTTCACCCAACTGTTGAGTTAAATCACAAACCTGAACAGTTGACGTGTTCAAGCTCTCTATGGTATCCACACGAGCCTCTCGGGATCACCACGCCTCCACCACGTCCCAGTAGATACGTTTCTCTTACGCTTGTAGTGCTAGCTTGCGTCATCCAAGGAATAGCAAGAGAAGAGTTTGGCTGTCACTTTTAGAAGGCTACGGCAAAGCTGTGAATTTCTCACTATATGATGTATTTATAGTGAGACTCAACTTCCAGGCCTAATGGGTTTCAAAGCCCTAATCCAATTAGGCTTTAATTTCAGGCATAATAATGGCTTAACTTTTGGGCCAATTATTGACACGAAATTATCATGAAACCATAACCCGAATAAATTAGCCCATGCACCCAAATAATCCAAATAGGCTTTATGTGCGCAACCTAATAGGCTCTTACCACATTGGCAATGATCATAAATCACATTTATGATCATAAGCAATAAGCGGTGTCTAGCAACACGTAATTGCTACCCAAGTGACAAGATTGTCGGTGATTCGACTAAACCTTTATGATCATTATCCGTATATGCCATTGTCCCTTTGTCCAAGATATCAAGACTAAGCACGAGACATGGAATGTGTCAGTCTCGTATAGCCCAATCGTTTATTTTTTGATTACCAAGTAAACTAACTTAAATTGATGTCATTCATATCATATATCAACTCATCCGAGCATGGTCATGTATTTTGTTAGTCTCACTCTATCAAGGGGCCCGAAGATATCACTCTCGTTACATAGGAGGGACAAATCCCATCTTGATCATACAAAACTCTCCGCATGATATGTGACATACCCAATGGCCTCCTTCAAGTTCACTTAGTTAAGAGTAACAAAGGTAAGTATCAAAGTATGTGACTCACATGTAGGGAACTTTGTTGATCTCGGGTCAAAGGACTACATATACTATGATCACTATGAGAATCACTTATGACACTCATATAACGATCCATGTAGCGTTCTCATGGTGGGTCAGTCCAGTACACAAGTTTTCCAACTTGTACCCATATGTAGACTACATATCTCATACTAGTCTCCACATATGCTAGTCGTTATGTATTTGTAACCCTCTCCATGATAATACTAGACCAAGGACATTTAAGATTATCATTATTCTAAGGTTATAATTATGTTTATTATGTTACGTAGAAACAAAACAACAAACATAATTACTGGATTAATGCCTTAATAAAATATCATGACTCAATGTGCAAAATACAATCATCTCATGATTGACTTTTGGGCACAAATACTAACATGTGCTCCTAAGTTACTTTTAAGCTAATTTTTGCACTAACTAAGTGTTTGTGCCTTGACAGTCTAGAGGCTTAGTGTTGCACAAGGACAAGTGAGAGATTTGAACTTGGAGCTTAATAGCTCAAAGGTAGGAGCTCAAGTATATGATCTTAGTAGTATTTTTCCTTGTATATATGGTACCTTGTGTATTAAAGCACTATCTCTATTAGGATACATTGTGGTGTTAGACCATTGAATTACTTTTGGGTACATGTTATTGTGGTGTTAGACCATTGAATTACTTTTGGGTACATGTTATTGTCAAAGAGTGTGCAATAACTATTTCTTGAAGTTGAAGTAACTAGTGTTTTACTATCTTGGCATGTTTTTAAGTATGTTTGAAAAGGAATGCTTGAGTAATGTTTTCTTTAATCGATTTGGTTATTTGATTTGTATTGCTAGGACAAAAGCATGCATATCTTCTTGTAGGGTAGGCTAAGTAACTAGTTGCACG
>KK904928.1:5238-15656 GCA_000696445.1 Aquilaria agallochum | reverse complement strand
GAATAGAGAGATTAATTCTTTCACTTGGAAAAGTAAGAATTTAGTTGAGTAACTTTATCAACATACATTGGAAATTAACCCACTCACCTAAGTTCACCAACAAATCAAGACAAGTATTGAACCCATAGGAAGTGTTTTTTCATGATTTGACAAAAACCATAATTTTTACATTGCATACTTGCATTCTAGGTTAATAGTATTCCATTTAGCTAAGGTTAGTCACTTGTTTAAGGTGCCTACATTTTCATCCAACTTTGATTGTTTAGCTAAAGTTTACTTTGAGTAGTGGTACTTGGCAATCAATTTAATCAATCTTCATGAGAACGATACCTACTCACCCCATCTACACGTCTACCGTGCACTTGCGGAATAATGGTTTCAAAATTTAACTACAAGGGGGGAGGTTAAAAATTCATGTTGCCATTGGAAAATGCCTAACCAAAATGCACCATTTAATTAAAGATATTTCCAACTGCTTAAAACTGTTTCCAATGGCTAAACTGTTGGAAAATATATTTCAATTTCCCTTCACTGTTCAGAAAAATAGGAAAAATCACGATACAAATTTTTCCAATGTCTTGGCCATTGGAGGTTATTCTTAACCATTAGCAATGGCTTTGCGCATTGGAAATTTCCAACGACTAAACCGTTGGAAATTTTCAATGACTAAACTATTGAAAAATTGAATGTTGGAAAAACTGGTTTTTTTAGTAATGTTTTATTACATGTACAATACATCTAATGTTCACTCCTATCCATAAAAATTGGCATTACATTTGAATGCTATAGTTTACATTTTAGATAGTATTGTATTCATCTTGGATGGACATACACTAAAATTAACAGATTTAGACAATAGTAACTTAATATAATAAAATGGAATTATATGATTGAACAACTAAAACCTTTGGACAATATATAGTGTTATTTTATTTAATTATTCATGAGTAATATTAAAGCCTTAAATCCCAATTAACAAATACAGGATTCAACAATAATATTCCAGGATTGGACATGAAATACTTGTATTTTGTATTATTCCCACAAAAGAAATTTAGGGATAACAAGTTTTAATTTAAATTATATTCATTAAAAATGACTTATTCTTTGCTTTTACATTTTCTTTTTCATTCATAAGCAATCTATTTAAAGAATCAATATTATGTAGTTATACTTCTAACAATCAATTGGCAGATAAATTTTGATAATGTTATTAAACTTTTATGAATATTTCATTTCTTAAGCATGGAAAAGTAAGGTAAATCGTACAATTAGACCACAACCTTTAATTATTGTTTCAATTTTAAGCTCAACCTCCAACTTATACATTTAAAGTCACTAACCTCATTTTAACGTTTTATTTTGGACCTTTGGGTAATAGAACTGGTTAGTTTTGACGGAAAACTCCATATCAGCATAATATTTTAGGAGAAAAAACTAACTTTAATGCCTGCAACTTTTCTCTTTAACAAATAACCCTTAAAATGTTTCATTTTAACAAAAAGCTTCTCTCCCCTCCCCTCTAGCCAACCCTCTCCTCTAGCCGCCTCCTTCTTCTCCATCCCCGATTCGTTCCTTCATCCACCTTCCTCTCATTTGTTGTTCCCAATTCACACACTCTCACCTGATTTGCACACCCTTTCCTCTGTTACTGATTTGCACACCCTCACCTGATTAGTTCCTCCATCCCCGATTTGCTTCATCTCCCCCATCCCTAACATCAATCTGCCTTCAATTTCACCAAACCCACCTTCGATCTCATAGAACTTAGACTTCAATTTCTATTTGGGTAATTGTTGGCCTTTCCTTGTCGTGACAATTGAAACGGCACTCACATGATTGCTGGTGTTTTTACGGCAACACGGCACCGTTGCTGGTGGTCAGACGACAAGGAGGCGGATGGAGGAAAGAGTCAAGTTTGAGAAGGGAGAGGAGGAGAGTTTTTTGTTAAAATGAAATGTTTTGAGAATTATTCATTAAAATGAAAAGTTTTTAGGTATTAAAGTTAAATGCTATGCTAACATGACATTTTTCGTCAAAACTAATGAGTTCCATTACCTAAAAGTTCAAAAAAAAAAATGTTTAAACAAAGTTAGAGAGTCTAAATGTGGAAATTGGATGTTGAGGTTAAAACTGAAACAATAATTAAAGGTTATGGTTCAATCGTGCAATTTATTTGGAAAAGTTGTTCAAATAACATAAGTCAACAATGATCTCATGTGTATATCAGAGTAGTGGTTCCTAATGGATCAGTCTGTTAGAATATGCATTAGAGATCAGCAAAAGTAACAAATTAATTGCCGTGTGCCTTTTCAAGCTAGTCTGGATAAAGAAAAAGACAAAGATTGTCCTCCTCATGAAAAGGTAATGGTCTCAATAAGAGATGAGAATTACGACAATGACGTCATATGTACAGGTCAATTGAAAACAAACATAGTAGTGCAACAAAACATAGACAACCAAGCTAAGAAATCATGGTTTTTAATTCCATACCGTACCGTACCGGTACCAGAAAAAAATGAAACGGTATGGCATGAAAATGTCTCGGATTGAATACTGGTTTGTACCAGTCTTTACCGGGCATCTCGGCGTACCGGTGACTCGGTTGTTCTGGTTCTCATACGGTACATGCCTTAAGAAAAATAAAAAAAATAAAAACCTAAGAAACCTAAATTCCCAAATAATTTACATTTTGCTATTTTCAATTTTAGCTTACAAAAGGCAACAACATGGTTCTTCAATTGAAGGTTTGTCTAACGTAATTGATTTGTATTTAATTGGTTGAAATGTTATTACCATGAATTGTGACTTTGTGAGTAAAAAGTGAAACTAGCTCTGTTTTAGTTATACAGCCATCATTTTGTTAAAAAAATTATAGAAAAAGTTAGAATTAGCCATTTTCTTCAACACTTTTTGTATATGCATAACCAGTAATCGCTTTGCGAGTTATTTTTTTTAAAAAGTTTTAATGCCCACAAATTTGTGTGTGTGTGTGTGTGTGTGTGTGTGTGTGTGTGTATGTGTGTGATTTATATATATATGTATAGAATTTATTACAGACCGGTGCATCCGAGACATACCATCGAGACAATCCCGGTACCTGAGATCGTACCGTACCGTCAGAAAAATGGTACAGCTTCTGGTACGATATTTAAAACCTTGTAAAAAATGCCAGATGAAACAAATGGGGAAAATGATGGAGATATACTCAAACAAGAAAATTCATGCTAATTTGTTCGTAGGATTCAGTATGGATTTAAGTGGGCACTTTTATTGACAAAGAGCTTTGCCTCTATTAAATCCTTTCAATTTAATCAGTTTTTGTGGTTTGAATCTCTTGCTTCTCTCTAATAACTTCATAGAATGGAATTATACCCTTAGATTGGTTAAATAAGTATATATTAATCGATTTGTTGGAATGCTTGAAATTAAGGATTAATCTTCATTATTGCTTATGATCGGATTCTGTATGTCGTATTACACATGTTTTACTGAGTTAATTAATTCATGATGGTGATGGTTTCGGTTTCTCGGTGTTACGGTGTGGTTTCTTCCAGCATTGTATATTACATGAGAGGAACTCAGCATCAGTCAACAGACAAATAGGCTAAGCTAATTAATTATAAATTGTGCTTACTACTTCGTTATTTTATCTGCACGTTAGACATGTTACTGTTAGAGCTCAGTCAAACCATTTTCTGCTTTTCTACTCATGGTTAAACCTTTTTGTCTTATAGCTTAATTAAGGCATGTAAGCTCAAGTCGATTGAAGCTTTTGGCACATCCAAGTATATATGAGGTGGCCCAATGTTTTTTCCGTTAGCCAAGCCTTTTTCAGGTCTTGTTTGCCTGTATCGACTAATATTGTGTCCAGAGTCCATTAGTCCTCTATGCCTGGTTTCTGCTTCTAGCTGGCTGCTTTATGCCATATGGATGGTTCTTCTGCTCGGCAGCATCACTTTGCGAGCAGACAAAAATGAATCCCAAATGAATCTCTACGCCCTGGGAAATGGAGGGCAGATCTAGATTTAGTAGGTTTTTTTTTTATCATGTAAAGTTGGTCAACTTTTGCTAGGATTTTCCAGCGTAAAGTTTTCTTATTTTTTGTGCTATATTGATTACTGCATATAGCTAGGATGCTACTTTTTTCTTTTTCAGGCAGCCGAAGCTTCGCAATTGTTGCTGATAAACACAGCATCATCAATGCATAACCCGCAGCTGAAGTGAAGCTCGGAATGCTTTCTAGTTCATTTATCTTGAGAATAGAGAATATACACCTGGTGTATATGCACCAATTAATGACGTTAACTCGTCTTCCGTCATGAAATTTGAAAAAAGGGATAACGCGCGAGAAACATGTGACATATTGAGGCAGTTACCTCTTATGAGTCCGAATTCCATAGAAAAACCTCCTAATTGTTTCATAACCCTAAAATCAACGATTGAGCCCTCCCTGAACTCAATTGCCACTTCGCCGAAAGTCAGGAAATCAGAGAAGACGCTGCCCTCTGGTGGGAGATGTTAGTCCGAAGGTTCCGTCCGTCATCTATGAGGGCGCTGCACAGGTGGGGAGCTGTCGGGAAAGGGAACGCGCGTCACGATAGGGATGACAGGGGTTCGTACTTTGCGAAGGTGTGATTGGGAAATTTTTTTTTTGTAAATCTTGGATGATTTTTGTGTTGTGAATGTAGGTTAACTACTGAAAGTTGTTAAATAGGGAGAAACTGTATGGGTTCTTCATTTGATTTGTGATTTCTTTGAAATTAGTATGTATTGTTCTGAATCTGAGATGTTAGAGAGGAGGGACGAACACAATGATTGAAATTTGTGTTTGTGATGATCTGAATCTGACATGTATGAGACTGAGTGGGATATGAATTGATCTGAAAGATGACAAAGAAGAAACAGAATGTCTAACGTGTTAATACATTTGTATTCCATTTGTATTCTAGTACACATACAGATTAATACAGTGGAATACCAAAATGATACATAATGTTTCCAGTTAGATATGTAGTGTTCTATTAATGATAAATCATGTGTTTTATATAAAAATGTTATGTGTTGATTTGATTGTTGGGTTTTCCATTATGAGTAGTGTATGTTTGATGTGCTATCACAATTTAGAACAGGGTGTGTGTGGAATGGTACAGTGCATCTCTAGATTAATACATTCGATATCCAGATTGATACATTACATTGTCAATTTAATATGAAAGGTTTTATGTATTATAAATTGGTTGTTCTATATAATATTGTGATGTGTTGTTATGTTATCAAGGTTCATGAATGGTGGTTGTACGGTGTTGTTGTTGGGTAATGTATGTGATTGTGAGGTTTCCTTTTGTATATACAGATTAATATATTCGAATCCCAGAATAATAGGTTGGATTTCCTGATAAATATGTTTGCATTCTAGTTTAATACATGGATCTACCAGAAAAATACACTGGCATTGTTAGGGAATATTGTTACAATGATTATCAGTAGTGGTACATGTACTATTTTTGCATGTGCATGAGATATAGTGGTTAATCAAATTTGTTGTAAATAATGACAGCTTGACGATGGCTAGGGAAGATGGAAGTGTTGACTCCAGTAAAGAGGGAACAGGGGAGATAGACTATTCACAGTACCAACTATATGGAGTACCAACTGTATAGAGAAACCTTTGAATTCATTTTGTCTTACCAATTTTTTGTGTGGAGGAGATATGAATGAGAGCTAAAGTATCTGCTGGTATGCAGGGTACCATATAAGGAAACCCTCGTTGCTGTCCGTTAAGTCAGAGGTGCAAGTAAAGGTAGTTAAGTAGAATGTTTTACAAGAGAAGTGGGTGAAGAAGAGAACGATGACTCGGATTTTGAAATAATTGGGTATGTAAAAGTATAGGAATATGATTGAGCCAGGGTAGTATTAATGAGCTGATATGATGTGTTATGATTTATATAGGGTTAAGCAGCCTCAGAATGAGGTTCGAAATATAGGGCAAAAGGGAGTAATGTCTGGATGGGCAAGAACAAGGTTGCAGAAGCGTAAACAAGAGGTAGGAAGTGCAGGAAGTGCACAAAGTTCAAGGGCTAACAGTGAAGGAATGATTAGTCATGGCGGGAAGGGAATAAAGTAATCTAGCTTATTGTGAAGTTGATAAATCTTTGTGAATTCATTGTATAATAAGTAAGTTATGCAATGCTGTTAAATCTTATAGGAAATTGCATGATGAAAATGATGTGTTTAAGCTGCGCAACAAGAAACGGAAAAGGTATCCGACTTTGTGAAGCTGTTTTACATAATATGTATTACTGTAGGTTACATATGTATATATATGTAGTTTGTATGTGTTATAGTGGATTTGATATTTTTGAGGGTTGAATTAAGTATGTTCAAATATATTTCGGCAGGAAGGAAAAGAGAAGTGTGTCAATGAGGGCAAAGCAAAAAGCAAAGTTAGATGAGTACTACAGTAGTGTAGACTCAGAAGAACAAAGAAGTGTAAAGAGTGAAAGGTGTCAAAAACTTAATTTAAAAAATTATACTTCTATTTTAATACATTACATGCACAGTTTAATACGTTCCATGGATAGTTTAATACATGGAGGTTAATGTTTTCTGATCGCCTACTAATGCATTGGTCACTCTAGTTTTGACTAATTTTTTACAATATTTTTGCGACATCAGTGAAGACTCAGATGATGAGAGCAGGATGGAGGAAAGGTGACAAAGTAGCATTGGTTTATGTTTGCATTGTTATTGTAGTGCTTTTTTTCATATTGATTTGTTCATATATTCAGGGTAGTAAGAGAAGGATGATCTAAGCATAGGAAGGGCAAGTCAACGGTGGCAAGGGAAAGGGAAACAGTAGAATCAGAAAAGGATGGGGGGGAAAGGTAATAGGTGTAAAACTTGATTATACGTTACAAATTGCATGTGTTACCTTAACTAACTAACTTGCATTGTTTCATGCAGATTTAATACACATTGCTCACCCAGACAGATCAGTAAGGTTTTTGAAACGCTATTAACATCTGAGAAACACGTGCGTGTTGTTGAAGACATGGGGTTTAGAGGCATTTTAAGGTTGCAATGTAGGTGGGTGTGTAAGGATCTGATAAATTGGATGGTTGAAAGGTTTAACCCAATGAACATGAGTATTGATCTCGGTTTTAACAAGATTGAGTTGGTGGATGATGATGTGCGGTTGGTTCTGGGTTGCCAAATGGAAACATACCGTTTGGTCCTAAGACATATTCAGATGTGCAGAAGGCATTTGCAGCAAAATGGCCAGAATCCAAGACAAAGAACAAAGATGGACCGTATGTATCTGCAATCGACAAAGCAATTGAGGAAGATAAGCATGCTGGAGACAAGTTTAAGCGAAATTTCATTGTCTGTATTGTCTCAAGGTTACTAGTACCCACTTCCCGAGCACATTGTAACTGGAAGTTCTTTGAGATTTATCAGAAACCTTGAGGATGTTCCAAAGATGAACTTCTGTGCGTTTACACTGGCAGAGTTAGGAGATGAAATGGACAAGTGGAAACAGGAAACCAGGCCACAGATGTTGAATGGGTGCCTCCTTTTCCCGCAAGTAAGCTTGAATCTTTGAACATTTACTTAATTAAATACGTTTAATGGAACTGAGTTGTATTGCTATGGTGATATTATGTTAAACTGGGTGAGCAATGTATTAATGTAGATACAATATGTACTAACCTACGTATTCAATGTGTTTATAAGTATACATTTTGTGATACTACATGGTATAAGCATGTGCGTGTACTATTAATAGATCTAATCTGTATGGAACTACATGTTAACTGTATTAGTATGGATCCTACATGTTTAAAACTGATAGAAGATTCTCATTTTTTCCATACAGATGCTCTATCTTGACCAAGTTGTCGTTTTTTATCGCCGAATGATCCTGAGGGAAGTACCGCGTATAATGGGATGGACACATGATGCGGTACTGAGGCGGCTATTGCAAGAAAGGAGAAAGGTTGGTGCATTTGGCCACGGCCGGTTGGCTCCACCTCATGATACTAATGAAGTGAATAAGGTAGCCGAATACTTAGGTCGGAAATGGGGTAAAAAGGCGGTGGATGTGCCAGACTCCTCCGAGTCTTGGGAGAGTGGAAACAAGCAAGGCATACAAACGGTTTCGGTCTCAAGTTGAGAGAGTGAGCAGTCAATTCCCACAGATGAAGAAGGAATTACATCCTTTTCTTAAGCCGGCAGAGGAAGGCAACGTTAGCAGCTCTTAGTTTACCCAGTTTACCGATGAGTCGTTGGAAATGATTCACCAAATTACGCAGGCTTATTATCAGCTATTGTATGAATCTACAGGTATTTGTTAATGCATAGTTTTCTTATTATCCCCATATGTTATACTAAGCATGTTATGCTAACATAGGCAATGTGTAAATGTGGGATAGGGATGAAGCAGGCCGAAGGGCAGGAAGGAATGAAGAAAATGAAATATGCAAACATTGCAGTTGACAAGGAACAACATGATGGCAGGAAGGATGATGCACGCGATTTTGATTTGGATCAGGGTTTCAAGGGGACAACAGATGTAGAGGAAGAAGATGTCGGGGATGAAGATGCATTAGGAAATGCTATTGTCAAACTTCCAACAATGAGGCCACCTAGAAGGAAATTCAAGGTTACATGTTTACGGTCACCGTTCATGCAAGGAATGGAGAAGGACAGTGCTAAGTATCAAATCCCCAATGATGATGTAATCCTTGCAGATTATGGGATGCGTGCCGAACTTGATAAATCGTAAGATTTCATATGTGATAATGACAAAAGTATAATGTATGAACATGCATTGTCTAACAACTGTGTTTGTTACTAGAGAATTACTATATGATGATGGCCATAACCATGTAGTGTCTCGGGAGTGCTTTCTAACTTTGCGGGATAAGAGCGAGATAGACATTACGATCATGGATGCATGGTGTTTGGCCCTCAAAATAAAGGAACGTGAACGACCAGCTCCAAGACGATTTTGGTGTATAATGCCTATATAATCTAGGCAACATCTCTCTCAGACAAGAACTGCCAGCCCAAATGTCATCCTAAAATTTAATCATTTCTCCATTTCCTAGCTTCCATGGAAAAGATTTATAAAATGGTATCCCATTCCCAATCTCACCAATATCAAACCCAAATTTTTCAGTAGGGTGACTAAATGATAAAAGGCACGCTCAGTCCTAAATCTTTAATTAACATTGCAATCGGCTCTTAATCTTCATTTCTTTACAAATTGATCTCAAACCTTTATAATTTTTTGAATATTTGTGTCCTTCTGAATTTGCCAAAAACCCAATTTTTAGAGAGAAAAACTTATAGTTTAAATGGTTTATTAACTATTCATTAAATATTTCATAATTTAAACTTTCTAGAAGATAGCTACTAAATAATTTAAATTTAATCATTTTTACATAATTGTTTGATGTTAATTTTTGAAGTTATAACTCGAATATGTTTGATAATTATATTCTCATGAACTGTCCACAATTTTTGGACAACTAAAAAATTAGCTAATATACCAAAATTTTCTCTGTAAAACCAATTTTCATCTTAAATTAGTCTTATAATCAACCTAATACTAGAAAAACAGTATACAAAAAACTATTAAGATTTTAAAAGTAATACGCAATGGAATGGGAATAAAATTTTAAAACTAATTTTAAATGCAAAATGGAATGTAGTTGAAGATCAACTTAGAGTGATGATACTATTTAGCCATGACTCAAGTGATGCTTCTATGTTATGGCCTAAAGACACTTTTGGTCCAACTTTCCCCTAAACTTGCAAAAATGGCACACTTTACCCCTTATGGCATGTGTGCTCATCACGTGGTAACTCTAAAACAAATGATGTTTATCATCATAACTATACAACTGTGTACCTAGAAATCACAACAAACACCCTTCTTCTCTCTATTCTTTCGCACCATCTCATCATCATCATCATCATCATCATCATCATCATCATCTTCTTTTTCTAGCTTTTTGTACCTCTCAATATGATCAACCCTTATCATTCGACCTAGAATCTAAGTCCCATTAAAGTTATCTGCAACCAACACAAATCATTACTTCACTTTCCCAAAGTATAAGCATTATTAAACCATTAGCAACGAGAAAAGGCAACGGTATAAAATTAATTAACTAATTCACTAGCATTAAAACTAGTGCAATATAGACCAATAGCAAGAGTCATGCTTAATTGATCCTCATAAGCAACAAAAGGTGAAGCCTCTTGACTTGCCAGTGCCTTTGTCTCTAACAAGATTAACGTCCACAATTTCCCCATGCCTGAAAAGAATCCTTCCATGAGAATAAGAAACCAAAACTACAATTCAAAGCTTCAAAATTCATGTAAGTGATTGAACAAAATTATCATGA